>OMNW01035155.1:67486-114737 GCA_900303245.1 Selene dorsalis | reverse complement strand
GGGGGCAGAGGGTGGGAGGGGGAATTCTAACTTTTAACATTTGCATTGAACCACATCTATGAATAAAGGATCAGAGCTAAATGATCCTCAGGCCTTAAAGTAACATAATAACACGACACATTAACTCAATCTTTAATTTTACAACCGTCACTTTGGCACTCCCTATTTTTGGTGACAAACTTGCTCCAAATACTGGACTCCCTGACTTGTACTCATTAAGCTCATTGGTTAAAATAATTGATGTCATATAAACCACTCAGTTGGTGGTAAAACTGAGAGAAATATCGGTCAGTCCCAAATTCAGTGATATTTGAGTGTGGTTCAGACATCAGCCTGCAGAGAGAAAATGAAGTCAATACATTTGTAGATATGGCAAGTTACTTGGTTTATGCTGCTGGTGGCTGATTGTTCTGGCAAAAGGTGACGACCAGCAAAGGCTAAAAATGAGACTTCTGAGAGCTAAATCATTTCCACATTGTTAATAAGAGGTAAGGAAAGAGAGAGAGTCATTGGGACTGGAGTGTATCTGAGTGATCCTATATGAAAGTGCCATCTGCATTCATCCCAACACAAATGGCAAAAACAAAAATGGCACATAAAACATAAAAGCCCTTTTTTGCTATAAACCTTTTTACATTGTCCTTGACCAACGCAGTTTCCAGATCTTAAAACACACCGAAGCAAAATGGCACAAATCCCACAATGCAGCTTTAACATACAGAATTATAAATTACATTAATAAATTAGCAGTCTAAAATGTAACGACTGTCTGCACTGCAAAGTGAGGAGCTTCAAAGCTGGCTGCCTGAGGCCAGGCCAGAAAAGAACAATGACAAATGTTGGAAAAGTGGGAGGGCTCGATAAATACGGGATACAAGGAAAAGTTCTTAAAGCTGCCATCACATCATCACACAGTCTGGAGGCCTCTCTCGTGGCCATCCAGCTGAACCTTGATCTTGTGCAGTTCCTCGATCTCCTGGTGGTGCCGCTCAGTCTTGTGGCGCACCAGGGAGCGATAGAAGTGTATGGTGAAGACCACAAAAATGACACCCACTGGAACCATGATGATGGTGGAGGCCAGCGCAGCCTGCATGCCACTGTTCTGCTGCACGGGCTTGGACGTGGGGCAGGAGGACCGCTTTTCCGAGTCTATGGGCAGGAACTTCACCCAGCAGAGGAGAACCACCTCTGCTAAAAAGAGTAAGATGCCCAGAGCGGTGGAGAAGCCCCAGGCCAGCTCGATGTAGTGGTGCATGCGCTCGTGTGGGGACTCGCTGACGGAGTTGAGGTTGTGGATGTTACTGACGGCCTCCACATTAGGAAGGATGCAGGTGCTGATCAGCAGAGCAAAGAGGTGCACGGCCACCAGCACAGTGGTGCACACGCTGAAGGCGATGAGGAGCTCACGAGGGTAACAGTACTCCATCTCCAGCTGCACCTCCACCATGGCCACCTATAACAAACATGGATATGAATACCATAGTTACTCCATGTCCATGATTAGGCTCACACAGCCACACCGTGCAAGTCTCTTTCTATTTCTTCTGGTGTCCAATGTCTACTAAACCTGCAGCAGAAGATGAACAACCATGTGGTTTTGCTTAGTAAAAAGTCAAAGCTACAGGCCTGTGGACTTAATATAGGTGCATAGCAGAGCACATGCAGCCCAGTGTCCTCTTATGGATGTCGCAGTATTTAGAGCCATCTGCCACAACTGACTGAAAATATGCAACAAGCTGCGACTGGCAACGTATGAGAGGTTGGAGAATGTTTGGTATTTTTCCTGCATGAATGACTGCAACCATGAACTGATTATGGAAATGATGAAACCATTGTGAGAAAAAATGCTGTTTGTCATGTAATAGCTTAATGTTAAAGTAGACATGTATGTGGCTCAAACTCAAACTCCTGTAGAAGAAATGTGATGATGATTAACATTAATACAAACTATGGAATCAGGAGGACAAACACTTAAATCTTAAAATACTAAAAGCATAAAACAGGAAATTTGAAACCAACGTCTTCCCACATATAGACTGACATTCACATTGTGGTGGATTATTATCACGCAACTTTGCACATAGACACAGAAACCATGAGCTGACAGGAAGGAAGCGTCAGACAGACATGCAGCGAGGTCTAGAGGGGCCATGTTAAACAGAAACTGGTGGGAAGGGGTGAGCGTGACTGACCATGGCGAAGCCAGAGAGCAGCGCAGAGGTTCTGCTGGAGGCCTTCAGCTTGGCCCGGCTCAGGTACAGCTTCCTCCAGGACAGGGCCTGCACTGAGTGGTGGTTGGAGCTGACCAGTTCCAGGTAACTGCGCCGCACCCAGTCTCTGTAGTCCATCCCCCCGGCATCCGGAGCCCGCTCTGAGACCCCCGGTGCTGGGGAGCCCATAGGCACGTTCAGCTCGCTGCTCATGGCACCTGGTGGGGAGAGAGATGAAGGACTGTCCTCACTGGCTTCCAGCTCCTCAAAACAAACTCTGTAACTTAAAACCATTAATCACATAAAAACCTCCTGTTCCCCCAGTTAGGCCTCTTTCACACACTAACTTGTTTGCTTGAAATAATGGCACTAAAAAATGTGGTAGTTGTAACTAGTTTAACTAGTTCTAGTCCTCATAACATTTCTGTAACAATTCCAACAAAGTCTCAGCTGAAGATGAACATAAAGGCTGCAGAAGAACTGCCTTAAAATAAACAGACAGAGATTAAATCGATAGAACTCTGTAATGAATAAATAATTTCATTATTGTGTCTCGTGAGCACAGAAAATAAATCAGTTGTTCTAGACGTGATCATCTGATCAGATCAGCCCATAAAAAAGATTTCTTACACCCCGTGAGGATAGAGAAAGAGGTGGAGAATACAGAAACAACACAAGCGTCACCTAACATACAGTAGGTGTGCAGTTCAAACAAAAGTCACAGCTTATCAATATCCAACTGGGCAGGACAGTCCAATCATGTCTGAATAAAACCATAACATTAATTGTGCTGAATGTTTATTTTCCTAAAGACAAGTCCATAACATGGACTGGTGCCACATACCACAGCATTTACAGCCTGAGATAGTTGGCCAGCGTCTGTCCCTAAAGGGTCTTTATTCAAATACACGCAGCTCAACAGGAAAACATCATCATCCTCTAAAGATACCATCAAACAACGTCATCACAAGCATGATCATTAATGATAATACACACGACCGAACGCTGTTTATTAATCCCGATGTCATGACGATAACCAAATAAGCACTGGGCAGGTTTAACAATGATATGCATTGCAATTTATGTTCAGATTTTTTTATTGCTTTGCTATTTAACTCACTTTAAAACACATAGAGAAAGAGCTGATATTATTCTTGGCAGAAGTTATCATTTCAATAATAACCCTTCTACCCTTTTCCATATTGCACCAGAGTGCAATGTGAGTTATGTGACCTCCTGCCCATCAATCACTGTAGCTCCATGTTCATGTTCAACAATATCTCTGCCCTTTTAAGGGAAGTAGAAGAAGAGTGAACTTCTTTTGGGGCATGAAGTCTGTCTGTCACATCTAAGATTTATTCTAACATACACAGCTGGTTTGTGTTAGCAGGCTTTGGTGCGGGTGAATGTGACTGGCCTGCATGAAGCCCCGGCTCTAACCTCACCCAACTTGTTTGGGATGAACTGAAATGCCAACTGCACACCAGCCCATTACTGGCCAACCACACTGTCACTGATACTGTTGAATTAAAAGGAAATCCCTACAGCCACTTTCAAACAAACCCTGTCAGAAAGCTTTGCTGAAGGAATGGAAGGTATTTTAATAGCATGTTATTGATGCACACAGCTTGGAAAATACATGTTCAGCTATGTGTTTGTCAATGAAGATATTAATCTTAATGTTGATTTAATTCCGCATTTGTAATAATTATGAATTATGAAAAGTTGTGATGAAAGTGAAGTCAAATATGCATGTTTGTGCATTGATAAAAGAGGGCAAGTGCTGAAACTTAAGCCCACGCATGAAAAGACAGTGGTCTGTCTGTCACATCAGTTCCCACCAACTACCGGTTCACTCTGCAAACCGCAAGGTTTCACCCGTACAAACAACACAAACAACACAAACCACACAGACCACACGTTTTCGTGAGTGTGCACACACTTGCTCAACAACTATCAAAAGCCAAAACTGACACGACCGACAAACAAATAGACAGGAGAAGATTTCCAAGTCTAAACTACCCGGATATAAATCTTAGATGGTCATAAGTTTAAAAACAGCTGGTGACCAAGTTGAAGTAATGCATTAAGTGAAAATGCTTTGGAGTTATGCGCAGAGCGCCGCAGAGGTGAACAGTTGACTCCAGCTGATGGTGCACCTTTACGACTCCGTGTATATTTAGAACTGGGTAAGTTAGCAGGATCCGTTTACCGGGTTTAGCTAACAGAGAGCTACCTAACCTGCAGCTGAGCCCTGATGCTAACACCACTGTAAACCACCCTGGCTGTGAAGAAGACTTGGGTCAGCTCCACTCATCATAGTTATAAGCGACATTAAAGTGTGCAAATACCCAGACACAGACTCCTGTAGCTAGCTAACTTGGCAGCTAATTAATCAACATGGTTTCTGCTCATGTCGCACGTTTGAAACACAGATAGATGTTGAGGTTTATAAATCTCACCTGTCTTCCCGCTGTGTCTTTTCAGTTACGGAGACAGACTCCGGGGCGGTCTTCTCCCTCTCTCCACGCCACACAAGACAGATAAACCAAGTGTGCACAGCGCTTCAATTGTTTTGGTTCAACAACTTCCGCTCTCCGGTCGCTCTCACTAACAACGACACCTCCGCTCCGCTCCAGCAGTCGAGCCCGGGTCTGGGACAGCGGTACCTCCCTGACACATGCTTAGTCCAGCCGGGTAATAGCTCTCCTCGCTGCGGTTCAATTCACCGAGAGTCGCTTTTCTCGGCTCGGTTGGTTCGCAGCAGCAGCAGCAGGAGCAGCAGACAGCCGCGGAAGGCGAGCGAAACTTGAGTCCGTAACAGAATACTTCCGGTTGGGCGTGTTGCCTTCAAAATAAAAGCTCGAAAGATTTAAATTTAGCCACATTTCACTAAATGCACCGGCAACAAGCATCTCTCACTTTCGTTTTATTTATAAAAAAAATTGCCCAACTAACTAATGACTCAACTAACAGTGGAGAAGTGAGTGAATTTAAGTGAGGCATAATTGTATATTAATGGGACACACACAGGCACACACACACTCTGCACTGAGACTTTTCACCTTTAAGACTTTAACTACTGTAATTATACTTACATGTTTTTACGCAAGATTTTATGTGGATAGGATTGTGAGGGACTTTTATTCATTGTTACTATTGTTTTTACTGTGTAGCATTTGTAAGTTTACCTATAGGTATAGGTTCTTCTTCCACCACTGTTTTATAAGAAGAACATCACCAAACATGCCTACATCCCAAATGAAAAAAAGATCCATAATCAGAGTAAGAATGTAACAACAAAACATTACTGCTTATGCAAAACTCGTCATTTTAGCCCCTGAAGTGATCCAGTAAGGGTGTATGTATTGACGGCCTGGACATATGGCAGTGAACCAAATATTAATGTCCAATGATGCAAGCTGCACTGAGAAACAAAGTCCACCTGACATAATGCTCTGTCCTCATGGACAGTTTTCACTGCACTTCATCAAAGACATATATATTCTAAACACCACTGACGTCTTCTGTAGTGGGCACTAGATTATCCACTAATAGTAGATAGAGAAGTAATTAGAGGGGCAGTAATGTTCCAGTTCAAGTTTGAGTGTAGAGGAGAACTAACACACCACTGCTCTGATGGAGACATTATGTTTCTATAAAACAGAAACATTTGACTGTAAGACTCTTTGTCATCAGTGAGTGATAAGGAACTAACGTTACTTTAATCTGTGATTAGGCTAAAGTTTTCTGTGTGGTGGTGATGTGCTGGTTTCAACCTTTGTGTCTCTTCTCAGTGCTGGATCTGATCACCAGCTTCAGTCATATCTACTGTCAGCCATAATCCAAAATAAAACTAAACAGGAGTTCCAGAAAATGTTGAAATATGCTCATATGCTTCTTTCTTTCTGTCTGTCTTTTATATCTGTGCCACTGTAATAATCAAGGCCATATTAAGAACCATGTTTGCTGTAGAGTTGTTTTTTTGCATGAGATCAATAAAGGAAAACGACTGACCTCATTACAAAATGTTTGTGCTCTGATACACGTTCCCCTCACTCCCCTGTCACTCAGCCAGAAGTTATATATACACTGTTACAGTCTGGTATCATTTGAATTCCACCTTTTTATTAATTATGAAGCATTCAATTAATCAGACATCCTCTTCATAACCTAAAGGGCAGCATGTTAAATTTGCCACATAACATTATTTGCCTCAAATAGGTCATGTTCATGTAAGGACAGTGTTTCTGGGCCAGGACAGAGATCAGGGTTTAATGATTATCACAGTCAAGTTTTGACCAATCACGAAGGCAGATGCCTCCGGGGTAAACAACTCTTGAAAAAATATTCATTGATCATCATCTGCACATAGAACTGCACCTCAGAGTGGAGCTCAGATTCCTCTGACTATAGCTCAGTGGTGCAGACAGGGAGGAGAGAGCACTGTTCCTCCGAATTTGAACTCCACATATTTAGTGATTCACAGGTGAATAATTTCTGTGAGTCAACATGAAGCCAGCAGTGGCTCTGCTGGGCCTCATTGTGCTGCTGGACGCCACCTTTGCTGCAGAACGTGAGTCTTCCAGACTGGCTTTTCTGACTTGTCCTTTGTGCTATGAATGCAGATAGTCAGTAAATATGAAAAGTCACAGTAGATGTATGTCAGAATAACACGAGATATCAATGTAATATTTTAATACTGGAAGTTAACGTTTTTTTGTTGTTGTTGTTATTGTTTTTTTACATATTTTAAATTTCATTTACATGGTACATTTAAGGATGGTAAAATACATTTCCTTTACAGTGAATAATCATAAATGATAAAAGCAGGACATTCCATGATGAACTAAACTGAGTCTCCACAGAGTCCTGTGTGGGTCACTGTGGCTCCTTTGACCCAATGAAGAAATGCCAGTGTGACTCCCTGTGTGTGTACTATGGAAGCTGCTGTGAAGACTTTGCCACCGTCTGTCCCAAAAGGGGTCGGTTCAGTTTCAGAATAAAACCATTTCATTGAATTAACTATTTGTGTTTTTAATTCTGTCAAATAACGTCTTCCCTTCTTTCAATAGCTCGTGGCGATACCTTCGATGAAGAAGAGTATGTAACAGAGGTTATGACAACTGATTTTCCAACAGTTGTACCAACTATCCCCCACAGCCCCTCAGAAGAGACAACACAACCCACATCCCCTGATGCAGCACCATGCAGTGGCCGACCTTTCGATGCTTTTCTGCAGCTGAAGAATGGATCCATCTATGCATTCAGAGGTAAACCTGCATCTACCAGGACAATATGTTGCCTGCAAATGGTCTGTGTAAATGTTTTTGACACAAGGCTGTAAACAGTGACCACCCTAGTTCACTTGTGCACCAAACACAAAATCTCCTGTCTCCTATATCCACATCACTAGCTCTGTGATTGCTTTATAGGAATCATTTAATTATCTGTGTTAACCTCAGTAGTCCATACCCACGGCCACACTACATATTCATTTCATAATGGTGTGTCAGAGGGAAGCAGTGTCTGTTGGGCTCTTTAGCTCCTTGGCCTGATCAGAAACAAGCCCTGTCTGGTCACACCTGATGATGATGCATACACCTGTGATGAAGTTACCTCCCCATTTGATATCCCTAATTGTTTTCAGTGTTGACTGAGTCTCATCTCACTGATCCAACATCTGCTTTTCAACGAAGGTGAATATTTCTTCGAGTTGGATGACACATCCATACTTCCTGGTTACCCTAAACTCATCCAGGACGTGTGGGGGATCACAGGACCCATTGATGCTGCGTTCACACGTGTAAACTGCCAGGGGAAAAGCTACATCTTTAAGGTAGGAACCTCTTTCTCTAAAGACTTGGAACAAGCTGTAAGTTGTATAGTTTGTAAATAAAAGTATCTGATGTCACAATTACTTCTGAGGTCCCTCAAAGGCCTATAATGAAGTAACCGTAAGTGTAAGTGTATTTTAAAGAAAAGAAAATATTAGGATCTTTAAGAAAGGTGCACGTGGTCTGAAACAGCAGCAGCTTTATTACAAAACCATCACAGTGACATTTTACTGTTGAGTGACATCTTGTGGTCATGTGTGATAATATCAGATGTCTCAGACATTAAGCCAGTCATCCCCTTTTTATTTTGTTCTACAGCTTTATCCACACATCATAAACATGTCAATGAAAGCACCTTTCCCTAAAAGTAACAAGTACTTTTTGTGCCTAATAATAACAGACATTTATTGTGTCCTGAACACCTTTATAATTTCCCAGGGGAACCAGTACTGGAGGCTTGATGGTGATGTCATGGATGAGGACTATCCGCGGAACTTTTCAGTGGGCTTTGCCGACATACCAGATGACATTGATGCAGCCTTTGCAGTGCAGGCACCAAGCCACCGAGGCAAAGAGAAGGCCTACTTTTTTAAAGGTATGCATAAAGGGATGTCTTAGTACTCAGCAGTGGTTTACAATGCTTTCGTCTCATGATCCTTTAAAATGAAGCAACTCAACTTGCACAACTTGCATGTGCATCAAACTCCATGTGCTTGTTTCTTTTTTCAGGGAACACGTTTTATCTGTATGAGTTCAAGCACCAGCCTTCCCATGCGGAGTGTGTCGATATGACCAAGTCTTCCCCTTCTGTGAATTTCTTGCATTACGCAGACCTCTTCTGCGATCAGTCATGGGACGACTTCTTCAGTGAGATCTTTGCAGATACCTGTAAGGCTCTGCTGTGTTTCTGCGTTTACCTATTTTTATTCATGTGATGTTTATTGGTGCAGGGACAAGTATATAAGCACGAACTAATGCCATGTACCGCAGAATTTATTCATAGCTTAAGCTAATTTGCAATGTCTATTCCCAGATAGAGCTTTCAAATATATGAACTCAATGCACAACCTGCAAAAACATGCTGCAAACTCAGAAAATATCAATTTGACTACAAATGTTCTGAAAAAAAATATATATATTTGTAGATTAACTCAAGAATGAAATCCTCAGAAGTCTGGTATATAACCAAGAAGCCTGATTGTTGTAGGAGCTTGAATCATAAGATAATAATCATGTCAACCATCTGCCATTTCACATTCATCAAATCAGAATTCAAGACACTCAATAAAAAGCCACCAGATGTCTCCTCAGACTAGGGTGAAAGGCCAGCAGGAAATGAAATAGAAAACTGTTTATTCAAGATGCCTGGACCACAAGCTGTTAATGAGTCCACTCTGTCTTCCTCCTTCCTCCTCATGCAGTCAACACTGAGCCTATGGGCCCTCGTTCAATCAGTGAGTATTGGCATGGCCTCAGGGCTCCTGTTGATGCTGCCATTCTGGGACGGACCCATGTCAGTCCCAAGCCCACGCAAGCTCCTCAGCCAGTGAGGAGGCGCCCCATTCGGAAGAAGATGCCCAGCCGGAGGCGTAAACAAGGTGGACGATACCGTCGCCAGTCACTGTTTGATGATTTGTTGGGTTCTGATGACTGGTTTGACTCCTTCACCAATCTGCAAGTGCAAAAGAGCACTCCTGCTCAGAAGGTCTACTTCTTCAAAGGAGGTATGAACACATGGAGTTGTTTTTATCCCAAAGTCAGGCTGTGAAAATTTGGCTCGAAAACAGAAAAGCTTCTCTTTCAGCTTCTCCCTTTAACCGCTTTTGGATTGTGCATTTCTTTTCCTTTTCTAATGGCAGATAAATACTACAGAGTGAATCTGAATACACAACGTGTGGACTTCAGCAAGCCTCCATACCCACGACCCATTGCGAAGTACTGGCTGGGCTGCAAGCATGAAGAGAAACCTGATATATCAAAGGCAGAGAAGAGATAGACCAGTTAAGCTCGGAGGAAAAAAGAGAAATCCACTCAGTGTTTCATCCCCTTTTTTTTTTTTTTTTACAACTCTTAAAGTATTTACAATAAGAACTCAGCATTACTTCTGATGGGTTAAAGCATATTCATAAGAAATAGCACTCTAATGCTCCCACATTTGTAGGTAGATAGACTGAAATTCTGCATGAATTAATAAACATGAAATGTGTGATGTAACATTGTTCTTGGTATTGGCAACACACAAACCAGCAATATATCATCACAAATAAATGCTCTTATTTTGAAATCACGGTTGCAAAAAGAAACAGCCAAGTCCTACATCTCCAATTCGAAACATACTAGATTAATGACACTCATCCACCCCCACCCCCTCCCCAGAACCCTTTTATATGAAAGAATACATTTTTGCTGAATTGTGATTTCTCCCATTCAAATGAATGTGAGTCACATGTCAGGCCCATTTAAGTTTCATGCATGTTTGGTTGGTCTAGTCCAAATAGTCTGTGTTGCAACCATCCCCTGGTCCCCTCCTATGTACATGGTGCTGTGCTGACATAACCTCTTCACCCACTGTCCACTCACTTCTGAACAATAGACTGCAAGAGAGGGCATCTATAGAAATTAATCTTTGAAATTAAATGATTGTATATAAACCTTTTGTATATTTATATTCTATTGAGTTTTTGTTGTTTTTGACAAATATAATTTGAGGGATTTGATAGGGGATCATTTCCATATTATTACCACTTGTTCTCAAGTAAAGGAATTGAATATTTCCTTCACCACTACATTCTCTACAAATCCTACTTTCTTACTGTTATTTAAAACACTTGATGAAGCCTAGACTTTTAGGCTTTTAACTTTTTCAGGGAAAGATGGAGATATAGCATCTGGGTTGCAGTTCACGTTTCAGTAGCCTAGACTAATTTATAAGGGTGGTTATAGATTAGGGAGTTATCCTTTTCACAAAATCATTGGCAGTGCATCCAATTTTGCGAAACAAAGAAAAGGCACCGCTGGGATTCGAACCCAGGATCTCCTGTTTACTAGACAGGCGCTTTAACCAACTAAGCCACGGCGCCACATGTCGGCGAAGTCGATTTTACACTTCATGAATGAAACACGCTCCAGTAGGCTCCAAAATGAAATCTTTTATTTGTATTTGAAATATTCGTGTAATACTCTTCAATAGGTAAATATCAATATCTAAATATTCTATTCAGTCTTATTCACATCAGAACGAGAGAGTCCTTTCTCACTATAAATACTCTATCGTAGCTATAATCCGATATTTACAGTGTGGTCTTAAATATTGAGCTTTCCTCTACACATCTTCTTACACTAATCAACTCAAAAGATAATCGATCATTGCCGCAGAAATTTCCAAATCCGATAGATTGAAGTCCCCCAGGTCCTGGAAGCACAGGTCGGACAGATCGTCCATTGAGTCGTCGGTACCGGTGTCGGAGAAGCCCTGGTGGTCCATCTGACTCTGGACGACCTCTCTGGATCCGGGCTGTTCGACTGCATCACAGCAGCTTCCCACGGACTGAGATCCCCGTGCACCCTCGAGGAAAGCCTCAAAGTCGTTTGTCAGATCCAGCTCACCGAGCCCGCTGTCTGGAAACACGCAGTAATCGATGAAGTCTGGGGTCTGGAAGTGGTGGTGCTGAGGAACTCCTGGGAAATATGGTGAAGCCTGGTCGCCGACGACAGGGGATGTAGGTCCGGGCAGGGACACGACCTGACCCCCCGGCATGGTGGAGAGCCTGGTGGACTGAGGTAGACTGGGAGCGGGGAAGCCGAGTGGGGACGGAAGGCTGGGAGTAGGAGAGAAGGCAGGGTAGATGTGGGGCAGGGGTGGACTGGGAGTCGAGGTGTAGGTGAAGTGCGGATGGGGGTAGTCTGCGGAGGATCTGGAAACCTCTCTGGTCGGCTTCTTGCTCTTGAAATAACGTGCGCGTCGGTTCTGAAACCACACCTGTTGAGAGGAAACAACTTCAGTTAGGTTCTTGTTTTACACAACACCGAGGCCTTGTCAGGAACAATGCGTGTGGTGCACATGTCATACCTGTATTTTAGACTCTGGTAGCCCGGTTAGTGAAGCCAGAGACTCCTTCATTTTGATGTCCGGGTACTGGGTGACACAGAAGGCCCTCTCCAGCTCGCTCACTTGCGCCTTGCTGAAGGTCGTGCGCTTCCGGCGACGCTGAGTGTCCGTGCGCGTCCTGAGGGCAGCATCATGGTGGACTACAGAGAGGGGACACCATGTCACAGTTAAGATGGCTATCCGTCAGACTTTAAATAGTTTTAATGGAACCGTAGAGTTAATCTCCCACTGAATGTTTTTTAAAATGATATCCAGTCACTCACCTCTGCTGGGGTCCTGTGCGTAATCGTCGTTGTTGTTCATATCCAGGCCAGTAGCAGGCCAGTAATGTCCCGAGTAAAAAGAGTTCATCTCAGAAACATTGGCACCTGCGAAATCCAACCCGAACGCCATGTTTCTGAAGAGTTCAAGTCCAAAGAAATAAAGTGAAGGTATGTCTCCTCAGGTGAGTCCTTGGCACTGGTGAACATCCTGCACCCGGGGGGTTTTATACTTTGCTGAACAGACTCCAACCGCCCCCCTCACCCCACCCTCTTGCACATCTCGGTGGTTATTGTCAAGACTTAACAAGCGCGTGCCTTTGATGTGTCGTTCGCCTATTAATGGCTGTCCGGCTAATAGGTGTCTGTTTGATCCCCGAATACCCGTTGATGCGCCCATTTAACCTATAGCCGGAGCTCGTCCTAACCTGTGGAGTGGGAGATCTTCCTGAATCATCTAAAATCACGTGTTGTCTGAAATGACCTCTACAATCACGTGGGGGAAAGTTAAATAACTGAAAATGGCAGTGTAATGTTTGCTCACGGGCCCACAGGAGATGCAGGAGGTTCATGCATCAGCCGAATGACCCTCTACACAACACGTTTGGTTTGACACGGGGCCAGTAACGCGGCAGGTAAAGCAACAATCAGACTTTTCCTGACACGTCAGTCTGTGAAACATCCTCTCCTCCACAGCACCACAGCTGCCTCCTGGTGCGCATCAGGGAAAAAACACAACACCGCTGTGTATAGTGGAAGTGTATTGAAGACGCTGCAGAAGTGTGAGGCCTCGGTCAGCTGTAATGGGTCGAGGTGACAAATCGGGCTACTCTTCTCCTTCCTGGTCGGTTGCGCTTCCAGCGATCGAGACATCAAAACACCGGATAACGCAGAGTCCAATGCACGGCCAGTTCCCAAGCCCTAGTGCCAGACACGAAGTGTGTGGGCCATTAGAAAAGATATTTTAAATCACAAACATAAGGCGGACTCGTGGGTTACTGTAATACAGGTATATGAATGTGTACTAGTAAGTGATATGTCATACAATTAGTCCATACATCAGCTGCATGAAGACTATATTATTATGGTGATGTGGACTGGAGAGCACGTGATGCAGAGGGTGGTCAGGAGCTCCCTGAAGGTGGGACATGATGATGGACTCAAATGAGCGGTGAAGTGCTGCACATTGACTCCTACTCCCCTGGACAATGGGCCGTCCAGATCATAACTCAAACCACTGCTGATCGTCACATGACTCCCATCAAGGCAACAATATGTCGATACCAAAAGTAGCCTATGATCTGTCGAAACTGGGTCACATGCTTCTGCGGTGACCCCAGCTGTGACCCTCGTGACCCCTGACCTAGAACAACACAACACCCCCACCCTCCCAGCGAGCTGACTGTTTTATCCTAGCAGTCTCCCTTCATATCTGACTGTAATGTGTTCTTTCTTTTTGTTGCAGTGTATAAAATGTAATGGATTTGTTATTTATTAGAGCAGGTCTAGTTTATTTTCGCAGTGTATTTGTTGCTATAGAGACGAAAGGAGCGTCAGAGATGAGAATGAGTCACAAGGTGGCAGCATTAGACATTCAAATAATGTCCCCAGCACACTGTAGTATATGTATGTGTGTATTTTGTGGCTTCGAAGTCCTCAGGTCAACATGAATTAAATGGCAATGATGGACTCTTCTTTAATAGCACATAGCTTAATAAACTTACTTCTTCTATGTATTATAGTCTTGTATTAGGTCTATAGGCTAAACATTGTTATCATTTACTTTTCGGTGCCCATTAAAATCTACATTTTAATTTACATTTTGAATAAATATTTAGTCTGCCTGCGCAGTAAATACAATCAATACAACCTGCAGTATGAAAACAGATTATTATCATTACATATAGCCCAATATATTATCATGTACAGTATTACATAATGTTACTTGACATTACTCATTTTAAGGCAGTATCCTGACAGAGTGTGTGACCTAGTGTCATACAAATATCTTCTTCATAATAAGGATTTTCTGAGCACAGCAACATGGATGAGCACAGGATGATAAAGCTAAATGTAGACAAACTAAAGCAACAGTGAAGGTGAGGGCTGTCATCTCTGCTGTGGCCTTCAGGATCATCGGACTGAACGGTTTTAGGGCAACATGTCAGCACAGTCTAATCCAAATAAAGAGCAAGATGAGGGAATGTTTTAGTTTTTTATCCCCTTAGTGCAGTTTAATCCAGGATCACTATCATTTACATTATATAGGTTTTCCTTTAAGTTTGTTCCTGTCTGTTTATGGTTGATAGAAACGATAATAACAGCTGCTACACACAACACACTGTCACTCTCACTGACTGTTTGCCATGAGAGATAACATAACCTAGATTTCTTTGTCAAATTATATGTCATGCTTGGTTTTCTGAATAAGTTTACTTTTGATTAGATTTAGTTTGAGTCTATTTCGATATTTAGAGTCAAATCACAAAGAAATCTGTTTTAGACATTTCTCCTTTTCTTCTCACACATTCCTTGTTCATTCAGCAGCACCCGTCACTTCCCTTTGAGTCTCTGGCCTGCTGTGCAGCTCAGACTATATTCCCAACCTCTCCATATAAAACACACACGCACACAATACACAAACTGTCCCTCTCTGTGTGTCTGAATGCTTCAGTTTATACCTCACAAACCCAGGTGTGCACACAGAGAAACGCTGCTCTTCTGTGTCCACACTCCTCTCTAAGAAATCAGGATCGACACTCAGGTGTGAATGACGCTCTGCCCTCCTCTCCCTCACCAACATCCTCGCTCCTTCCTTCACAATACACAAACACCAGCCCTCAGCCCACTGTTTGATGTGGAAACTCCATCCACATTTCCTGTCAACCTGACAGATTTTTGGGCCTAATCCATGTGCTGCATGGCCTGCATGTACCTTGCTGTAAAGAAAAAAAGCCTTTCTGGATCTGAAAAGTAGAAGCTGAGTGCGATTCAAGCTTGGCTGTGCATGAAAGCACATCCGACTCTGTGGAGAAAGACGGGAGCACACGGAGACGTGATTTAGTGCAGCTATAGATACAAAATAAAGATTTATTATGGCTCAGGAGGAACAGATATATCCTGCACTGCAGTCTCACAGGCCGCTGCGACTGATCAGTTAGCATAAGATGGACTTTGGATCATAGTACAGAAAGCAGCAGGGCAGAGCAGATCAACCACGAAGAAGAGAAATTGTTATGCAATTAAATCTATTTGCTGTTTTGAATAAATACATTTCAATGAATACAACTGGAACAACTGCAGTATTTAAACAAAACTCTTTAATGAAGTGTGAGATGATTGAAATCTGTGCCAGCATATTATTCAAACTAAATATTTTGTAACTACAATATTTTATCTGACACTTGTGTAAGACTGTTTTGTCATGTTTGTGTGTATTTGTATCAGTTCCGGTCCAGGAACATAAGACACAAACCATATAGTTCAGGTATTAAACACTGCAGGGTTTGTGTATTGGTCAATGTGTTGTGCTTGTTCTTACATAAGTCACACAAATAAATATGTTGTGATGGCTCCTGGACTCAGGTTTTATTTTGGATTTTTGCTGCGTCTCTGGGACTTGGACCAGGCTGGATGATGACACGATATCATTCACATGGTGCTGAGATCTAAAGCTCAAGTGTGACAGCTGGCATTTGATTAAAGAGCGGTACGTACATCAACAACAGAGAACTGACCAACCACTGTATATGACATTACTGCGTATACATCTTTTAATGAAACAAGTAAAAACTATAAACTGTAAGTTATTAGAATGTAATTATTCAGACTTCACTTTTGCAGATCATTAAATGTTTAGCGTATCATTCTGCCACAGGACCATGTGATATTTCTACCACTGTTTGAAAACAGAAGGTGCATTTTTACTTTCCCTTCTCTGCCTTTCTTTTTTTAATCAGTTTACAGGTGCTAACACATTAATGGCAGTGACTCTTCTTTCAATAGGTTACTTTGGTTTTCCTGATTATGCTTGCTTCAGATTAAGTTTTACATTTACAGTGTATGGCCTTTACTTGTAATGGAGTAAAGGTACACTTTGGTATTAGTATTTTGGGGTCAGAATACTTGCTCCACTGTACAGATAGGCTAAAGCCAAAGTATGGCTGCAGCTGGGGGACTGACATCAGTTTTCCATAAATGTGGAAATGAACCAAAGCATTGGACTAAAACTTCTAAACTTTACCTGATGGTGGCGTAAGTGGAGAAGTCTGTTTGACTGAGAGCTCATGGCTGTCATTAAGATATCTCGATTTGGGGGGAAAAAAGAAGTATGGGACAACTTGCGACCCGACAACACAGGAAACACATGACAAAACATCAGCTAATATAGTCTCCTTTTGTTTTTAATTTCTTGACTCTGCAATTCAAAGTACTTTATTTGACATTTAAAAATATCCTTAAAAAATGCTACAGCGATAACGATAAATAGACTTACTGCAGTATTAAAAGTACTGCAGTAAGTCAGTGTTTCTCAACCAGGGGTACTGGGACCCCAAGTGGTACTTGGTGTAATTGTAAGGGATACTTAAAGCGATAAATTATCATTTTATTGAGTCACTTCTACAGACATTTATCATTTTACTAAAATAGTGACCAGAGCCATCATTATTGCCTAAACTGCAGAAGCTAAGCTAATTGCTAATTTTTCCAAATCCTATGTGATTTAATGGGAAATTGGAAAAGAAGCCACATTTTGATGGCTTTTTCTTTTTCTTAATTGGGCTTTTATTGTGAAATATCGCACAGGACGATGGTGTACAGCTTTGAAATGGCATCAATGAAATTGCCTTCAGCAATACATAATTAATACATATGCACTTAAAAAGGTCATTATGTCAAATTGATTTGGGATTCTTTTGCACCCCACCTCACACCTGGGTAGAGGTGGGGGCAAAGGGGGGTCCTCAGGGATAATTATAATAATACAATACAATAATACGCAGGGGGTCCAGTGCCCCAGAAAAGTTGAGAACCACTGCAGTAAGTAATAAAACAACCGGTCTATTGTGTCAAGTTTCTCCTCTGGTTCTTTGTATCATTGCAGTGATTTCTCATCTCCCTGTGCTAGTTTAGTGTCTTTTAAGTGAACTCTAAGATTATGAAATACCAGGGCTATTAACGGTCAGTCCTTCAGAAGCCCAGCCCATCCTCTTATCCATCCTTCCATGTCGCCCTAGCGGAGCCGCTTAGGTCCTGCCCCTGAAGGGGTGTGACCTAACGGGGTAGGAGAGCCGAGCTGTTGTGCGCTGTCATTGTCCAGCTTCTTTGTAGCCGGATATCTCCCCGTGAAGGCTCAGGGATCTCCACACACTACCCGCACCTGAAATAACCCTAATCCAGGTAGGAAGAACACCGCATGTGTAAGAGTTCGAGGTTTGAGATGTGTTTGAGATGTTTGGTCGCAGAGGAGCTGCTGCTCTGATCTGATCTGTGAACTGATGAACACCGTCTGTCCAGAAAGACCGAGGAGACCAGTCCACATTTATGACACATTTCGTAGATACGGTATAAAAAGTTCAGGATAGTTACGGTGTAGTAACACGGCTACAAATATCCGTTATCACGCGCGAGAACTTAGCGTGCGTGGCCGTGGATACCGTCTGTCGTAGGATTTCTTATCTGTGTAAGCTGACGACTGTAGTTTCTCATTACTGCACATTTAACTCTGACCCAGTGGTGGTTTCCTTTTACAGCTCATTCTGCACACACACAATAGCAGGAGGCTCGGGGTTACTGGGTGAACCGCGCACCGGTCATTACAGTGGAGTAATATAGTCTTTCATCAGTGGAAGACGTGTTCACCTCCTGCTTTACTGAAATAGGCTCAAAATAAAGTCTAATGTAAAGAAAAAGAAAAGAGAAGAAAACACTAAAACAGCAGGTGTCTGATCTGAAATGAGCATTCAGTTGTACAATAATTTCATTTTGGGATGGATGTGTCATAAAGTGAGCTTTGGGTTCTTGATTCAGACCAAATAATCTCAAAAGACATCTGAAGATGTCATCTTCAAAAGGGTCATTCTTTATATATCTACTATCAATCAACTGACAAGCCAATACATGTTGTTTCAGCTCTATTATTGCAGCATTTTCATCTTGCAGGTGAAGGTAGTTTTGCACACTGTTGGTTGGTTTGATCTGTAACAACTGTTCCTAATTTATGACCCATATCATTTTGTGTATAATCTAATCTCATATGTTACACACAGTATTATAGCGCTGTAAGAAGTGAGGTTGGATAAAATATGTATATTTACCTAAATTGTATTCGGGTGATGAATAAATCAGACAGAGAGTTAAGCCTTTGGACTGATTTGGACTCATTTAGCTCTGTCTTCTCAATGCATACCATTTCACTTCATTTCTTTTTAAACATATTGTTAATCTGATTGGAAATTGGATGAGCCAATATTTTCATCATTGGTCAGTCTTGCAATTATTTTTTCAGCCAGTCATTAGTTTGAATTTAAAGAAACAGCACATAAAAATACCAGCTGCAACATCCCAGGGCAGATGATGATGTCATTGAATAACTTCCAGTGGCAGGGAACAGTGAAAGTAGTTGCTGATTATTTTTCTTTGGATTGATCACTTCATTAATTTCAGCTCTATGACAGCTGACGACTGTTGAAATGAAATGCTGCCCTGCTCCTTTCGGCCAGGTGTGTTAGTGTTGTGGCAAACAAGCTTGGTTTCTCTTTTCTATTCAGACTAATATTAGCTACTAAACCAAAGCTCATTGTGTCTGGTAAGTAATCACATAGCAGCTTACAAATGCTGAGCAGCCTTCGCGTGTTGAGGAATTCTTGTTTGATATTCCTGGCAGCTGCACAGGCCTACATAACTCTGCCGGGTGTTGCTCATGGAGGCATCAGTGTAGCCGCAGACTAAAACTTTGCACTGTTGTGCATGTTGTTGTCAGGATGTCCAGGGAACAGCAGGCAGTGGATCGTGCCAGGAAAGCCTTTGAAACAGGCAGGTCCAAGTCCTTAGAGCACCGCATCCGCCAGCTGAAGAACCTGGAGCGATTATTCACCGAGAGACAGAAGGAGATCGCAGAAGCGGCCAAGAAAGACCTCAATAAGGTGGGTGGTGTCCAGTGATGATACCTGGTCTCCAGCACGGTGGAGGATCAGGGTCTACACTCAGAGAAAACACGAGGAATGATGAGTCAGAGTCAGCTGGTTATTGCATTTGGGTTAACGATGTTTACTTGAGGTTACTCACTCCCTCTGTGGAGCGCTCATAGGCTACTTCCTGCGCATGCGCCGGCGTCATTGCTGTTGTAAACCTCGTTGAGGGCATTATCTACATTTTCATCGGTTTAAATCTCTTCATACATTTTTGTTTCCACTGGACATTCCGTCCTTTACCAGAGCTCCTAATGTAGCAGTGACTTTTAGTCGCTGACTGTCTGGTTCCTTTGTTTTAGGATGTGCTTTTAGCTTCCGGCTTCTCGTAAACATAGTTAGCATCGATTAGCTGTCCCGTGTACACCTGGCTACAGCCCGCGTGCAAATCCCACGACATGGGTTTCATTGACAGTTTCAGTCTGTTGTGGTCGTGTCCCTCTTCAAGATCCACGGAGTCCACCCCAACATGCTAGCTGAGCGGCTGCTAGCGGCTCACCTGTCGCCCAGCCGGCTTCACGTGCGTGACTGTTTACCTGCCACTGCGCCCCCGTCCCTCCCCACCACCGCTCTCTTTCTACATCCCTCCCCACCACACACACAAACACACACTTCCCACCTCCAACTCCCCGGCCTTCTTCTCCGCCTATAGTGACAGCCCAGAGTACTGCTCTACTCAGCAGCTCCCCCTACAGGCCTACCCAGTCATTACAACTCTCTGGTCAATGGCCCATTATTCTCCACCAGCTCCCTCCATCATCAGCCTCCTCTGCTGCTGTCCCACACCACCCAAATCTTTTAAATGTGACATCACTGGCAAACACGGCCTTCACATGTCAAGACGTCATTATGGCCAACAACTTTGATTTCTTCTTCATCACTAAGTCTTGACTGAGCCAAGGTGACTCAGTCCCGTTAAAGGAGGGAACAACTAAGGCTCACAGGCCGTGGAGGTGGTGTGTCTCTTGTCTTTAGAAACATTTTTAAGTGTTCCTCCATCTCCCTTGGGAACTTTAACACCTTTGTGGTTCTCAGTGTCATTATGCAAGAGGATGACGCCCTTACTGTGTGTTTTAATGAACAGACTTGATGTAACTCAGATTTTATCACTTATAGTGCAACAATATGACAGAATCACCATCCTTGGTGATTTAGTGAGACAACTGAGACTAAAAACAAATCATCCTCCGCAGAGCGAGGTGGGAACCCAGCTGTATGAGACCCTGAGCCTGGAGGGGGAGATCAGCCTGGTCATCAAGAAGCTGAAGGAGTGGGCAGCCCCTCGGCCCGTGGAGAAGAACCTGCTGTTGCTCTCAGACACTGTCTACATCAAGCCGGAGCCTCTGGGGGTGGTGCTGATCATCGGGGCCTGGAACTACCCCTGGGCTGTCACCATCCAGCCGCTCATTGGAGCCATCGCAGCCGGTACTGTGGAGAGAGTGTGTGTGTGTGTGTGATGTAACAAGGTCAGCCTTCACATTTTGTCAGTCTATTTCATTTTCTCCCTGTGATGACCCCACCTTTCTACATTTAAAAGTAACTCAAGGTTTGGAAGAAACAGGTGGAAGAAACACTACGGTTTTTAAGCTGCTGTGACTCAGGAGGTAGAGCAGGTTGTTCACTTATCAGATTGAGTCCCAGTACACTCAGTCCTCATATCTTGGGCAAGATACGAAATAAGATATAAAATAAAGTCCACGACCTGTAGTTTCAAACTTAAAATGAGTTGTGCAGAGTAATATGTCAGTGATTAACTTAAAAAAAAGAGTGAGATAAAGAAGAGAAGTTTCGATGTGAGATTTGTTGCAACAACTGGATTCAAATCCCTAGTCATCTCAAAGCACATACAACTGTGTATTATTATTATATTAAAGAACAAAGATGCAAATGCTACAGCATGAATATCTAGCTCTTTCTAGGCCTGCACAATGAATAGAAAAAGGAAACAGGAAATAAAAATATGGTCAAGTGCAACATCCAAATCACAGGAACTGTTTCTTTTTTCTTTCAATCAACATTTAACAAAAGTAAGCAAAACGATTACTCCAAGCAAAACTGTCAGTCATGTCACAATGTCTGTAATTGTGATTAATCGTAATATGTTTTTTCTGTACTGTGCTGTCCTAGTACTCTGTACTCTGCAGTTTTCTCGTCTTGTGATCATAACCACTCCAGTTCCTTGTTGTCCTCCCATTGCCCAACCATCGTCAGTTTCTGATTGGAGAGGGCCAGAGGTCAGCCTGTGAACTCTGTCTGCACTGCAGACAGAACAGAGTGAACGAGTGTCAACCCAACAAAAAAAACAAAACAAAATTATGTGTCCTTGAGTGGCTTTTTTTCCGTTTGGTTGTTTCTTCTCAGATCTTCTTGCAGGTGTGTTGTGTTGTGTTTGCATGTGTGGACATGCACATTTTAGCATTGCTCCTATCAGACACAGCTCAAAGGGCAAAGTTAATCTTTAAAGTGTTAATCACTCCGCCCTAAGATAAAGTGTGAACTCATACATAATTCATGTCCGTCTGCCCTTGAATGGCCACACTGTGCTCTAAATCAAGTGTTTTGGCTGAGCTCTGATCACTTTGTGATGCAAACCTCCGTGTGGACTGTTTGCTTGTGACTGTTAAGCATGACACTACAGTATTTTAACAGTCTTTTGTCTGACCCTTTACTTGAGTCTTTTGCTTGATGCTTGTCTCCAGTATTACATAATAGTGCCGCAAGAGTCTTTTCAGTTCAACAGCTCATTTGTTTGTCATTTGTAAAAAGCCAGTTTTGAGTCAAAGGCTGAAGGCGAGGGGAATTAGTCCTGTCAGTTTGCCACACATCCAGTGGGTGTTTGCACAGCATGTACTTTGTCCTTTGCTACAAACATTATCATACATAACATTATCTTCCATAGATGGTTACGTCTGCTCAGTAGGGCACAAGTCTTTTCTCTTGATTTCTTGTAAAAATGACAGTGCAGGTCTGCAGACTCACAAATTAGATTCAGCACATTCAAAGATTTTACATACTGTATAACCCAAAAATACAGATTCAGCGCGAGAATATGAGTTTGTGTTGCATCATTATGAGCCCCTTGCAGTCAGTGACAGTATTTATTGTGAGGAATTAAACGTTAACCTGAGTTTTAAGATATTTGAAGGTGACTTAAGTCAGATTATACAGTGAGAAGGTGTATTTCATTTCATTTAACCATATGTTGGCATTTTTCCTGTTAAAACTATCTATCTCTGTAGATAAAAAGGTAATAGTGAAGATGATTAAATAAAACAAGGCTAAAACATTACACAACAGAGCAAAGGGACATATTGAGCCTATTTCTCAGACTAAAGCAAATAAGCTATTCAACTAAACTAACACGACTGCCTGATTCACAAAACCACATTCATGCTGACAACCACACTCTTCATTACTAGTACTGTGTGCATATTTCAAATTATGAATTGATGACATGTCCTCTGGGGGGATCTGCTGCCACACATCAGCACATTTCATATTAAAATTGTGCTGACTCGTTTTGTGAAGCAAAATGGACAAAAAGAGAGAGACACAAGAGAACATGAAGGCTTTAAAATATTTCTACCATTTTCTATCTTGTCAACATCTGTCTCTTTTTTCATTTACCTGAACCAGGTAATGCAGCCGTCATCAAGCCGTCAGAGGTCTGTGCTCACACTGCAAAGCTCATGGAGGAACTGCTGCCACTGTACATCGACAAAGTAAGGCTGGATCGCATTAACATCAGAATAACATCATGTGTTCAAAGAGTTGGACACAATATATCAGGCTAACACTGCTGGCCACAGTATAGTATATAAACTTTACATAAAACAAAGATGAATGAAAAAGTGAACATGCAGCTTTGTGAAACCAGAGTGCGTGTGTGTCCTGTGTGCAGGAGCTTTACCCTGTGGTGAATGGAGGAGTGCCAGAGACCCAGGAGCTGCTGCGCCAGCGCTTCGACCACATCATGTACACCGGCAACAGCTCAGTGGGCAAGATCATCATGGAGGCTGCAGCCAAACACCTGACACCTGTCACCCTTGAGCTGGGCGGGAAGAGCCCCTGCTACATCGACAAGAACTGTGATATCAGCATAGCCTGCAGGCAAGATGTGTTTCCTTATACATAAGTCTGGTTTTCATGTCAGTAATATTTTTATTTCTCATCCAGTCTCTGTTGGGCTGCAGCTGCTCCTTGTTGACACTCTCCTGTTAACTTTTCCACTCCTGTTCAGACGTATCACCTGGGGAAAATACAGTAACTGTGGTCAGACCTGCATCGCCCCAGACTACATCCTCTGTGAGCCCAGCATCCAGGAGCAGGTCATCACAGAGGTCAAGAAGTCCATTAAGGTACTGAGGACCTGAAAACACAGCAGGAGAAGCAGCGGTTTAAATAGTATTCTTTTATTTCATCATGATATACATAAACACCAGAAACAGCTTGTTCTGTCTATTATCAGACAGTTTATTGATCTTCATGTTATTGAGGGGAAATTTAAAAGAATTTTGTTTTCAGTGGCGGCTTCTTCATATTACGTTGTTTTCTCTGACAGGAATTCTACACAGACAACCCACAGACCTGCCCTGACTACGGACGCATCATCAACCAGCGCCACTTCAAGAGGATAATGGCCATGTTGGATGACAGCACCGTCGCTGCTGGAGGAGACAACAACGAGTCCGACTGCTACATAGGTAACAGTCCTAACAAAGTATCTAGTGCAGTGGTGGACGACTTTTTGATTGTCCAGTTTTTGCAATGGATGTAATCATTCGATAGCAAATAAGTATTCAATGTGGGGCAGCCCACAACAACAAAAAAGTTCATTCATCACTGACTCATCACGGTGACAAAAAAAATAAAGACAATTTTATATAAAGATAAGAATCAGAATCAGAATAAGCTGTTCAATAAAGAAACTCCACAGGTTAAGAACTTGATTTTCCTGTTACATATATGAAGCAGTCAAGAAGAAAAATGGATAATGTGTTTGTGTGTTGCGTTCAGCTCCTACAGTGCTGCGTGACGTGAAGCCAGAGGCCAAGGTGATGCAGGACGAGATATTTGGACCTATTCTTCCCATCGTGACTGTCAGTGGCCTGGATGAAGCCATCAAGTTCATCAATAAGAGAGAGAAACCTCTGGCTCTATACGTCTTCACCCCAGACGACAAGGTCTTTAACAGCTGACATGGCACCTCACATGCGCAGCATTTCGATTCAGACTCATTCAGCCCATAACACGTTATTTCCCCTTCTTCTCTGTAAAGGTGATACAGAAGATGGAAGATGAGACGTCCAGTGGGGGACTGCTGGCCAACGACTGTCTCATGCACTTCTCTGTCAGCACTCTGCCTTTTGGAGGAGTGGGTGAGTTTACTTTGTTGACTCTTATGCTTATTCACACGTTAGTGAATTCAGCTGCTCAGGGGTGTCAATGAGTGAATGGACACGTCTCATTTGACCAAGTGAGGGAAGCACGTAGGCCATGCAGAGGGGTATTAAGGCGGCTTATACAAAATTCTTGGTTGGCTGCATTCCACCGTTGGATAAGGTTTGGGGTGGTGGGGGCTGTGGCCATCAATTACAGTGAGGTCTATAACTTTCTAAGGACTGACCTTCTTTCTCAAGCTTCTTTTATACCTCTGTGCTGGTGAGGCATTAGAGGTATTTTGATTTTGGGATATCCTTAGGGAATATCTACAGATTCAACACAATTCTTGGACTGACCTGACTTGCACTAAGTAGATTATGGTGGGTAAAGGTCAAAGGTCAAAGTCACCGCGAGTTAAGCAAATAGATTAGATTAGCACAACTCAGTGTCATTTTGAGTAGATGTTTTGTAACTAACTTGTGTTAACTGAGTTAAGTCAAAATTAATGAATGTGGAATAATGGATTTATATGAACTAATTTTGGGGCTTTTTGCCTTTAATTGACAGGATAGTTGAGAGAGACAGGAAATGGGGAGGCAGAGAGAGGGGGAATGACAGATGATAGCCTCTGCATATGAGGCGCCCGCTCAATCCACTGAAAATTAACTCATTTAATTCACTGTTTCTAATTTCAGTACATTTCAGTGCTTAAGTAATTAAGTACAATCAAGCAGTTACATGTTAAATGAAGTTAAATTGATAGATTACACAATATAATTAATCTACATAGTTCAGTTTTATTAATTGAATTGAATTCTTTTAGCTTAATGTAATTCATATATCTAAACAAAAGAAGAGTTTAACGCATTTAATTGTTTTCTGTAATTGAATTACTTTTGTACAGTTTTATTTGTAGTAATTTAGAGTTATAGTGCAACAACAATTCAAAAGTTATTGTCTGATTGTTGCCATCAAACTGAAGACTGAATTTTGGTCCAAATAGTCAAACTATCTCCTGTCTTTCATGGACAGGAAACAGTGGTATGGGCTGTTACCATGGCAAGTTCAGCTTTGACCAGCTGAGCCACCTGCGAGGTTGTCTCATTAAAAAGCTGAAAATGGAGGGTGTGAACAACATGCGGTACCCTCCACACACGCTCAAGAAACTGGGCTGGGCACGGTTCTTCATCCTGAACAACATGGACCTGGGCTGGATGGGACGGATGGCGCTCTTAGGCATCCTGTTTGTGGTGGCTGCTGTTGTGATACAGGTGAGTAATGTGTGTTTATTTTAAGTTATGTTGTTAAGACCTGGGAAAGCTTCAGATTCCTGTAATAACCTCTTTCCCTTCCTACATGGCGTGAATGCACTTAATATAAGTTGTAAGTAATATCATACTAATATATATAATATAAAATAACACTGAATGATGACATTTTGCATAGCAAACTATATTTTACTGACATTATTTGAGAGAAGTTTTGTATTTTCACATTGCAACTTTTTTTATTTGCTACTTTTATGTAGTAAAAGTAAAAGACGTCAACATAGAAATACATTTATCATCAGAGCAGTCTGCTGCTCTAGAGCACCGCCACATGGTAAAAATGTCACAGCACACCTCTGAGATAATTACAGAGGAGCAGAGAGATTAGATAGGAGTGAACAATGTGATGACATTCTACAGTAATTTTACACCCACAGATAAATATATAGATATGTGTGTGTGTGTGCGTGTGTGTGTGTGTGTGTGTGTGTGTGTTTATTTCTTATTATGTGTAGTGTTGGGAGTGTTGGTTGAGGTGCAGGTTAAATTGCAGTATCTAAAGCTTGACTCTTGGATTGTGGTCTTTATTGTGTGTTCCTGTTTTGTTGCTTTTATCAGTACAGCTGGGGGGTTGGCTCATCTTCATTTCTGCTGCATGTGACAATAAATCCTCCTGAGTCTGGGTCTCTAACTTGAGGATCTGTCTTTGTTTTCAGAACTATCTTCTTTGAAGGCTTCCTGATGCTTTCCAATCAACAAATCTGACGCTTCCTCGACACGTCCGACAAGATGTTTCTACATACTCTGCTCAGCATCTGGACAACATCTGCCGTTGCCTTAATATATATTTCACTATTCAGCACTGACGTCAACAGTGTCATGAAGCTCACTGTAGAGAGAAACTTTTATTTTTAAATGAAGGTGACTATGTTTAATTGTTATTGTTTTTAATTATTCCACCTAAGGCTCTTATTTTTGCCTCCAGCATTACAATGTTCATTTGTTTTTCATAGTAGACCAGCTGGACATACTTAAAAATATAGACATGCTTTAGAATATTATAATACAACACCATGAATGATTTTAAATGAAGCTAAGCTGCTACATCTACTGTGTGACTTACAGTATGAGGTCAGGTTTTTCATCTGAAGGGCTGAAAAAAGGAAGTTTGAACAATTTCACTTTTTATCACATTGAAACTGTTTTTATTTTATATGAATTCACGCGCAGTTTACTTTGAGTCTGTCTCATTTCAATGATTAATGTAACACTTAGCCTGAAGGTACTTGATGGTTTGTGTCTTGTGGGGGTTTATGTCTCCTTTGTTTTGTTTCAGTGTGTGTGTGTGTGCATGCGTGGTGACATCAGAGAAGAAGAAGGTGTCAGATCACGAGGGTTAAGAGTCGTCTCACAACCTGTTTGAACCAAACAGGATCATATGAAGGATGTTTTTATTTCATGTCCCTGAAACACCAAAGGCCTCAGATTTCAACTAATAACGAGTAGTTGCAAATATTTTGTTAATCACACCGTTAAATTTTAATGGAGGTAAATATACATGTACTGGATTAATACAGAAATAAATATATTTCTATATGCATCACCTTATGGCGTCATTACTGTTTGTTGTTTTCATTACTACATTATATTGTTTATGTATATATATATATTTATACGTATTATGCTGGAGTGAGATTTCTGTATCATTCTGTATCAGCTTCTACACATGACAAGACAACATGACACATTAATTCAATTCATTTTTAAAGAGTAAAAGGTCAAATGGTTTTTTTTTTTCAAAATTAAACGATGCTTTATTTTTGGACTTTATACAACGTTCCAGAGTTGTCCTAACACACACTTTTTTTTCATTTCTTCTGTGTTTCCACTGCATTTACAACAGTACACACGCGTAGTGAGCAGAGTAGTGATGTTTCACATGAGTTTAAGTGGTCAATAGGAAAGGCACAGGTGTGTCTGAGAATACTAACGATGTCTCCATCCCACAAAGCTGTTACCATCTGATAAACAGCAGTGGGAGTTAAATTAGAAGGAACAGTTGGAGTGTATATAAACTGCAACACAAGGCTGTAGGAAATGACCTTCAGTGACCTTTATGAGCTCAGCTCGGCTGACATCCCCAGGTGTTATCTTTTCCACACGTTCTTGTTTAATTTAGTCACTTTTTGAAAAACATAACTAGCTTTTGTGTGGTTGTGATACAGGTTTGAGTTTGATGGAAGAGGAGGCTGTGTCCTCTTAACACCACAGTATCTGAATTTACCACCAGGTGTCCATCTTTCCTCTTACATACGCCTGATGAGGGGGCGTTTGCTCAGCACCACTTTTTTCTGTCTCTCTTAGACTAACACACAGACACACGCACAGACACACACACACACACACACACACACACCTTTTGTCATACTCCTATAACAGTTTCCCTCCCACCCTAAAATGCTGTGCAGAGTCAGTATGTGAAGGCAGCTGATCAGGATCTTCCTTGGTATCTGTGCTGGTCCTGACCATGGGTTTTTCTCTCTACCTCCTGATACTGCTTTCTCTCCTCTCTCAGTCCGCAGGTAGGACACACACACACACACATATGGACACACAGTTATAACACAATTAAAACTACATAAAACTGACAGCTATAGGTTCAGTTTTACTAGGCTTGGTTTATGCCTCTGAGCATGTACTCTTATACTTTCTGTGTTTTGAATTTTAAAAAATCAATAATAATTCAGATTATTATTTAAGGTGTAGCGTTGCAGATGTACAGGAAATACAGTTTCCAATTATTGCATATCACAGATTATTGCAGTATTTCATTCACAGCTTTGTGAACATGACCTCTAACACTAAACCTTTGCTGGGCAAAATGAAAACAAACAAACAAACAAACAAAAAAAACATATCTATAAAAATAAAGATACACACTTTTTACTTGTTTGGGAAAAGTTAAATAGAAAAATGGGAAGAGAGGCGTCAGCAACAAACAACTCTTTTCATTATCATCTCTGCTGATTCAATTTTCAGTAAAGTGAGCAAATGTTTCCTTTTTAAAACCTAAGAAAATATCTGTGAATGCCAGCAACAAACATTTCACATTGCTGTCATTAATTCATCTTGCTTGTTCAAAAACAAGAAATCCCTCTTAATTTACTCTGATATTCTTCCAAATTCTATGATTGATTGTAACAATAATCATCACTTTAGTGCCAATTAACTAAATTACTCATTTCTGCAGCTTTCTGCCCTAATTTCAAACGGATATTGCTGCTGTAGCAGGATAAGTGGATGCCTCACAAGACATCAGCAACCTGACTTACTTATGACAGACACACATATTATATGTAAGTTATTAATGCATTAGCTAATATGAGTAGTCAAACCAAACCAAGTACAGCTGCAGCAGAGAACTCCTGTTTCGAAGAGGACGAATGTTTGATTTGTTCTTTCCAAATAAACTGTGATAAATAAAAAGCTAAAAATAAAATAAAATAAAAACTTTGGGAACCACTGAATTTAGGGATGAATTTCTCCACAAAGTCGTCTCATTAGAAACCAGTAAGAGAGAGGTGAAAAGCACTGAAAAGAAAACAGAGTACATCTGGTGGATTTACAGTGGCATGTCTTAGGTTTGCCTTTCCTCTGCTGCTCGATTTGTCACAGGTGTATGAGCCAGGTGGAGTAAAGCCAACCTCCACCTGTGCATTGTTCTCAGTTGGTGAGAACTGTTGTCCCCTTTCAAAGAATGGCATTGTGGGAAGCAGCAGGGTTAATCTGCGCTCCTATATTAGCTAAATGGTTCTCTATAGTGCCTTTCATTCCCACCGCGGAGTCAGACACTGGAGTTTCATTCACATCAGCAACACAATACACAACCACTGCACAAGACTAAATGACTTCATCAGCACCTGTTGGATGGACACGGTTGGTGCAGCAGTGTGGAGGCAGTTAAGGAGCTGAATAAAGGTTTCCTGAGCCAGACATCCACTTTACACTGGATGCAATCAGTGTAATCACAAACACGGACAGCTGACTAGTCTGAAAGATTAAAAATCAGTCTGTATCTACAGCTTATTGTGCCTTATAGATGTAGTAATGTGATTCAATACAAGACAATAACTTTTATTTGAGCTTCTCATTTTAAATTAAGTAAAACACTTAAATACAGCGGCTCTATTTTAATAGAATAAATCAATGCAGGGTCTTTCTCTTTAACTGTGACTTGCTTATTGTGAGAAACAATGACAGATGAAGAAGTGCATACACCTCAGCTGGTAGTGTTGTGTTGTGTATTGAAACTCATATACTGGACTAACATTTACTATAAAGTGTTTTTCTCCGGTGTTGTGACACAGTAGAGACTTGAACGATAAAAATCTCAAATGAATTTGATTTGATTCTGATGAGACCTCTGACTCTATAATTATGATGAACTCACGGTAAATGACACACTGCCTTGGTGTTTGCCTAGAAAATGCAGATGTGTGAATGTGACAGAAAGAAATTATGATCTGACTTTCCAAACACATCTAAGAATATTAATTATCTCTACTAATCAATACAAGTGAGATTTTCTATTAGTTGGACAATTTGCAAATACCAGGCCAGTGACCAGGTGAAGCTCAGAGCTCACAGCCTGTGATGACTGTGGTTTGAGTTTTATTGTTCATCATTTATTTATTACACGATTTAGCACACAAGCTTCAGTTTGCTTTCATTTCACTGTCTGAAATGACAGACTTGTCTATAACATTGCATCTAAAGTTCAGTGTGCTAATTTAAAACATATATATATTTAAATGATATCCTAACTACAAGCCAGTTAATGATGCATATATACATGTGTGTGTTTAGCCTGTAGTTGCTGCAGCTGCCAGAGTCTGTCCACAGCTGTAAATATTCTGCTAACTTAAAGCAGTAACTGTGGTTTCTTTTTAACCCTCCGAGTTAAGTAGTGCTGTATAGAAAATGCTGTGTCCCATTACTAAGTCCAGTGTTTGTGTAGCCTCCAGCAGCCTCACTACTGTTGCTAAGGTCAGGAGGTCACTGAGCGTGTGCATTAATTTGTCATGGGTGATCATTTTTATTTAACTTCTAAAAGGTCATTTAACTGATCACAAAACCTAAACAGAATGACAGGGTTTTCAGCATGAAATAATACTTATCTTGGATGATGTGTGTATGAGAGTGAGCGTGTTTTACCAGCTCTGACTTGTCAAAGTCCAGCTGCAGAGTACAAACACTTTAGGAGGTCAGCTATAGTGAGAGTGCTGACTGAGAGAAAAACACACTGTGGCAAGTAGAGCGTGAATGTGAAGGCAATTAATACTCATTTATTAACAGCAGAAAACCAGTTTGTTTGACTCACACAAATCCTGAAATAAGTGTTGTTGTACTTTCTCTCCAGCTCAGTGGTGTTACCAGAGCCAGTACTCCTGTGATGACACATGCAGAGGTAAGACCACAGTCAAAATAAAAAAAAAAAAAAATAGACCCTTAACCCTAAACTTAGTGCGATAATAATGTGCTGCTGCTAATTCCTAGAAATGCTAACAGACGTTCTGTTATTGGCCCTTGTCCCAACCCATAATTTTAAGTAGTTGCAGAAAATAAATCAGGTCATAATCGGAAGTGACAAATACTGTGAATTTGACATAAAAAAAAACCTTCAAAAGAGAGACTCCTGTAAAACCGATCTCAGCTCGAATACAGCTGACACAGTCGGTAACTGATGCATGTTCAGAAAAGGTGAGCGTCTGTGCTAACAGCACATGCATGGCGCCATCATGTCAGTGTTAGGGCATATTTTTAATGCCAAATACACCGAGGCTTTTGAGGGTCTCTGGACAGTTTCTGTCATTGTTTTGGGTTAATGTGTATTAAAGTAACATCAGCACAAAACAATCAAATATGTCCATTACTAAACTTTTGCAAAATAACCCTTTAAGGTACATGTTTTGACTAATTGCCAGTAATTCACAATCAATCTCATCTAACTATGGACACTCATGTGATTTATAACCTGCCATTAAATATTATTCAGTCCGTTGACATCCCAATGAAATGACCTAGTGGCAAAATGATCAACCCCTAAGTAAAAGGAAGTCAGATGATACATGATGAAGAGCAACAAAGACTACAGTATGTTAGGAGCATTTTAGACTGGTCTTCATTTCTTAAGTTATTTTTGGGACATTTCTGCCATTCTTCTGAGCGGTAACCAGGAAAGTCAGGATGAGAGATGGGATGACAAAGAGCCACAGGTTGGACTCACACCTGCAGCTGCTGCAGTTAGGACTAAACCTCTGAGTCTACACTTCACCCATAGATTAAAGAATAAAAATGTGGCAAGCACGCTATATCTAATGAATGAAGCAAAGCTGTTGTTTGTGTTGTTTAGATCCCAGCCACTGGGCAGCTCAGTTTCCCAGTTGTGGAGGATTACGCCAGTCGCCAATTAACATTGTCACCAGTAAAGTGCACATCAACAGCGCCCTGCCGCCCTTCAATTTTATCAGTCACACCAACATCATCAACGTTACAGTGGAAAACAAAGGACACTCTGGTAACAACAATCTTGCTTTATCCAGCATAACAGAAAAAATCCTAGAAATCTTTTTACCTGCTGTAAAACATATTTTGTTTCTTAATTTTCCAAATTTGTGATTTGTGCTTTGCCTTTAAACTAATTTGTACTAAAAACATATTTCCAGTTGTGGGTTTTCAAAAATGTTGGGTAATACTGTAGAAAACATTAGTGTAGCTATGGTGATACCACTACTTTCCGAAGCTTTAAGTCATGCCTCTCGAAGGAGAAACACTGTTTTAGTTGTAAACCCATCTCCCAGGATCCTGGTTCCTCTGGTGGAAACACGGGTAGAAGAACTGTTCCTCAGACGGTTCCTGTTCCTCGGGGAAGGTTTGTTGACTTTGACATTTGTGTTAAACAAGGGTCTCTCTTCCTCGCAGCTCACTTTATCCTACCACCGTCGGTCCGGCTCACTGGAGGAGCTCTGCCTGGTCACTACAGAGCCGCCCAGTTCCACTTCCACTGGGGAGGGAGTGGTAGACCAGGGTCAGAGCACACCATCGATGGAGAGAGATTCCCCATGGAGGTACATAATGCAGGAGACGGTTTATCAGACACAGACAGTTCATGTTTGTGTTTTTGCAGTACACTGTAACCCTCTGCTCCTTCTCTCTCTGCAGCTGCACATTGTCCACATCAAGGAACCATATGGTTCTCTGGCAGAGGCAGAACATGACATGGCCGGTATAGCTCTGCTCGCCTTCCTGTTTGAGGTCAAACATTTAAATTAAACTCTGCATTTTTATGAAACAAATTTAAATAGATATTAATCTTAAATACACGATGTTGACGTGTCTTCACAGGAAACAACAGATGATCATCCCCATCTGGATGCAGTGATAGCTGCTTTGGGCCGAGTGCAGATCAATGGTATGAGAGTGGTCATTTTAAGTGTGTGAAACACACATTTGGTTTGTTACACTTATCAAATCCTAAACACACTCCCTCACACTCTACCTCTCTTCTTCCTGTGTTAAGGCAGCAGCACAGTGATCCCAAACTTTCGACTCAGTGACATCATCCCATCTGCGAAGGACCTCCACAGTTACTACCGCTACGTGGGCTCCATGACAACCCCAGGATGTGAGCAGGCAGTTGCCTGGACAGTGTTTCACAGGACCTTAGCCATCAGTAGCCGACAGGTGAGCACGTATCACAGAGTATGTCATGTCCCATCTCCATATATACTGTGTCTCAGCAGGTTATGAGACACAATCCATAAGATAAATAAGATGGCTGTTTGAATTTTTATAAGAAATATGAAATAATTTGTGGATGGAGAGTTTCTGTTTATATTTAGAGGTGAGGTATGTTGATGTTCATACACTTTGTTTTGTATGCATAAACAATATACTATTACAAACTGCATGTATTTATTAGTAATGTGTGGAATTAATGCCTAATATATGGAAATCGTTAACTGCAGCTGTTCGTTCTGGGTCAGCACACTAGGGACAAAGTGGTTTCCTCAGCAAATCTGTGAACCCTAAAGCTGTCTTTAGGTTTAATTTGTAAACATGACTGAGCTTTTGGTTTTGAGCACAGAAGTGCGTGGGGTTAGAGATGTTATATACCTGCGCAAAATGATAAATAATCACCATATATATCATAATGTTTATGACTAGACTGAATGAAGAAGTGCCTCTTTAAATGAATTCCATTTTAAGACCTTTGTTTTAAAGACAGAAATATTTTAGTTTTATTTTGTTTGAACATAAAAGTGTAACTGTGTGACTAAAAACATATTCATTTTTGACCTCTTGTCTTGCTCTTCCTGTATAAACCTTTTGTTCTTCCCCTCTCCAGCTGGATGCTATAGTTAAGCAATGTCAGTTCTGGACTGGACAACCCATGACTGACATTTTCAGACCTACACAGCCTCTGGATGGCAGAGTTGTGTACCGCTCCATGGCCGGTGCAGCTCGGACAAGTGTGATCCACTTGTGGTTCTGCGTTTTCTCAGCTGTGCTTGGTACGATGGCTCTGATACACTGACTCAGCACCTGCAGGCAGCTGACTGAAGTGACAAAAGCTATTATATGTATAAAGGCAACGTTTTACCTGTGTGTTAGTGTGCCAGCTATTAATGACCACATGCACAAAAACTATGACCTGCTAAATTCATTGTAATTGCTGTGACAGTACGAGAAGTTGTTGAAGTGATTGCTGCTTTTAATGCTGTTATTTTTCACAATCATGAAGTGAGCTGACTCTGTGAGGGCTGCTAAGAAATCTTCACTTTCTTGTAACACATCCACCAAACCAGGAGGTTCATATCCAAGGTTAGGGGTGAAATAGCTCTGTAATCCTTAAAATTTGCCTTGAAATTTGAAAACATCATCAAAACAACTGCTAACATTGTGTGTGGATCGCCTCTTTAGATAATCATTATTATTAATCAGCTGTCTGCTGAGCTCAGCTCTGGCTAGCATGCTAACATCCTGCAGCAGGTGCAGAAAGGCCTAAGAAGCTTTACCTCAACAGCCTCAGATCTTATTTTTAGCATCTTTAGGGGTAAATATTTGATATACTTTAATCTTCTTGAAAATAAATAAAAAGTGAGATAAATAAAGTGTAGAATTAGGAGGTTTCAATTGATTTCCCCCCCTTTCTAATGGCTCCATATAAGCTAAGGGACTGTGCTTACATATTAACTGCTATTCTACTATTTTCTCTTTATGCATCCTGTATATTATTTCCAGTAATGTTGTTCAGATGATTTCTTTTTTCAAGTATGTAGTAAGTATTTCAAGTATGATTAGGGGATACAACATTTTGTAAGCGTGCTGTATGATTTATGTTCTAAATGTACATAAATACCTGTGATTCTCTGCCAGAAAAAAAATCCTTCTCTTTGAGTGCTTCATGCATTGCTTTGTATATACTCATGAAATTTAAGCTGGGAAGAAATTTACTATAAAAACCAATAAATAGACAGTACAACCTAATGACTTTATCTAACTGCTAAATGACTGAGTTCATCAGGGATAATAATACCAATCATTGATTTCATGTCAGCAACTCGGCAACTGTTTGATTATTTGTTTCTCACAGAAGATTTCTGTAGTGTCCCATAACACAGCTTACACTGCTCTTTGAAATTGTCTTTAGAAGTAAATTTGCATTTCTTTCCTTTTCATTTTAGCATAATATGCAGGATATATGTTACACAACAAGAACACTGCACATTTTTACTGTCATACAACTTTGGGCCAGTACATAATGTTTACAGCCTAACTGTACCATTCAACAGCGCCATCCTGTGTCTGTGTGGGTCTAGACAACGTCACATGGTGGATTCCTGATGAAGCCATAATAGATCAGACAGTAATGACACTCTTTGAGAACCACAAATTTATTTATTTTTGGCCCCTTTTTTGTCTTTTGTAACAGATGTAACATTGCCAATGTAACATGTTGTGTATGTCAGTACAAAGAACAGAGAGTGATTGAAAGGCAACATGGTCATCAATCTGTCACTCGGACCTACGTCTGATATATCTTACTTACTCTACTCCTACTTGTGGCAGTAAACCTGATTCAGATTGTGTTAAGGTGACACTGGATTGAGATCACTGTGCCTGTCTCTTGATCCAGTCCCTCAGGTGTTCCACCTGTGCAGTGACACTGCTCTTGGCTGTGCCTCCAGCGGCGCTGTACTGCTCCACACTGCTCCTGTAGTCCCACACTGAGGACACGTCACTTCCAAAAAGAGGGCTAAATAAGAGACAATGGCAGAAGGAGTGACTTAGGGAAAAATTATACGACAATGATGTGTGTATGTGCATGTGTGTGTCATGTGTGTGTAAAAAAAGAGACAATTACCTAACAGCACTCAGGTCTTCCACAGTAAGTTGATTTAGAGAAATGTTTTTGGATTCAGCTGCAAACACAGCCTGACCAGAGACACCATGGGCCTCTCTGAACGGCATCTGTAACAGAACGACAATGCCGTACACAGTGACTCAACAGACAAAAACATATTTTTAAAAAGAAAACATATTTACTATTATCTTGATAGCAGCTACATGTTAATATCTTTTTCAACCATCTTCTTTTCCATATTCACTCTGTTGATGTGGGTGACTCACCCCCTTTCTCACAAGATAATAGGCCAGATCAGTAGCCAACATGTCAGGACTGAGAGCTGCTTCCATCACACTCTGGTTGATCTGAAACAAAAGCACACACAACCTCTTGTCTTTTAACTAGATTTACAGTGTTGCAGTTGAGTAGCTTCTTGTCATTAACCATTACATTAATACATTAATGTAATGGGACATAACCTTTTTGTGAGGTCACTGTGACACTGTGCTTGTGAATGTTTGTGCCAAATTAGAAGAAATTCGGTCACGGTGTTTCTGAGATATCGTGTCCATGAGAATGTGAGGTACATACAGATAGTCTGAAAATAAAATCTCGATGGCTAGAGCATGAAAATCAACAATCACATCATATACATGAGACCAATCTGTGTGTTTCTGGTTTTCAGAAGACTTAACAGACTAAAATCTCTGACCTGGAGAGTTGACATGACTCCAGTTGTCACCTGCAGCACAGCATGAACAGTGTCGTAGCAGTCGAACATGGCCTCTTTATCCTCCTGAGGAAAAGTAGCAAACAAAGATAGCATGATAAAAAAAAAGTTTGAGAAAATATCGAGACGAAAATGAATGAGTGAAGTGGAAGCACACAAAGAAAACACACCACCTCATACCTGCAGGTCTTTGTTGTAGGTGCTGGGCAGGCCCTTCAGTGTCATCATGAAGCCTGCACACTGAAATACAGAATCAAAAAGTGTGTCAGAAGTCAGAAAGTCACATCAGACATATCAATCATCCTCTAGTGAGCAAAAAAGTTAATGTTTTAACATTATCAGTATTATCTGGCAACAAGGTCTCTTCAACAATCACATAAGCATGTGATTTCACAGAAGTCTGTCTTTAGTCTTACTCTGCCAAAGACTCGACCTGCTTTGCTCCTGATCAGCTCCAGGCTGTCAGCGTTCTTCTTCTGGGGCATCAGACTACTTCCTGTGCTACACACACATGCAGTGGTGAGAGGACATATGGGAAATATGGAGGAGTGGTGGTAAACACATGTTTCAGCAAAACACAGCAAATGAACAGGCTTAATGAATAATTGCTGCAATGTACACGCAGCTTTGTGCAATAATGATTAAAGAGTATTTTAACATCACGTAATAAGACACTGACTGACCTGTAGGCGTCGGACAGTGTGATGAAGGAGAACTCTTTTGTGCTGTACAGCATCAGGTCCTCAGCCATCTTACTGAGGTGGGTCAAACACAGTGAAGCCCAGAACAAGAACTCCACTGAAGAGACACACACAAGAAAACACAGCGGAAGGGTTTTTAATTCTAAGATTGGTTCACTGCATGTATTCATTTATGTATGACAGCTGGCTGATGTGTGGTCTGCATACCAACAAAGTCTCTTTGGCCCGTGGCATCCAGACTGTTGAGACTGATGCCATCAAACGCCAACTCTGCAGATCCAGAGGAGCAGAAATGTACAGGTTTGGGATTTTTCATCCTCTAACAATTGTTTTTTGCCCATGTGGGAGCAAAATAATATGAGCTGTAAACATTGCACTGATCAGTCATCTGTGTTATTCATCATTTTTAATATATCGGTGTAGTAAAATATGGAGTATAGCTTGGGCTGCACAAATAATCTAAATATAAATGATGCTGGTATCCCAATTGCAGGACCATTATTCATAAAGGTAAAACAGATCACAACATTGTTATAAAATGTTAGCCCCACAAGCACTGTGATGCTGCAGAGATACAGCAGCCTACAAGTCATATTCCCTAAGTGTAAAGAACATGTTTGTTTGGATGCAACAAAAATCACATCATCATAAAAACAATTTTCAGTGAAAATTGAATGCAAAAACTTACATTCTACACTCCACATCTGCCAAAATGCACATCATTCAGCTGTGGTTATGGCCACTTAAAAATATTTATTTTAAAAATTTACAAGAAACACAATAGTAACTCATAACTATGTTCTCAAAACATAGAGACAAGGTAACAGGCTGGTTATTTTTTAGCGGTGACCTGACCTTTCCGTAGGAGCTCCCTGTCGATGTTGAGTGGTGTTCCAGCGATGGCACCACTAAAAATGACACAGGTTATTCTTGCTTAACTGTCATGTCTGTGTGTGACAGTCAGTGTCAGACGGTTCATGTGTGTAGCAGCATACCTGCCCAGAGGTAAAACATTAACCCTTTTCTTGATCTCCTGAAGCCGTTCCACATCTCTGCTCAGAGCAACCGCATGACTGAGGAGTGGCTCAACCAGCAAGCATGTGGAAGGAGAAGCAAGAGACTCATATGAAAACACAATCCTGCTGAAGATATAAAAGCTAGGAGATATGCACAGTGCTTTGTGTTTAATGTGTTTAAAGGTCACCTTAGAATCCAGTGGCTCCATCTTATTGGCTGGGCTCTTTGCATGTGTGTGTAACCAGGGAATAGGACGTCAATTTCCCTGTAGTAGAGACAACAGGGTAACTTAGATAAAGCACAGTTACAAGCAGGTGCGTGAGGTTGTTTGTGCCATTTATGTGTATTAAGCTTACGCTGCTGCCCGCTCCACCATGCTGGATACCAGCTGCAGGGCATTTTCTGTGAGCGTTGAGATGGCATCTCGCAGCCACAGCCTCATGTCAGTCACCACCTGCTCAACATCAACATTCTTCATCAGCTTGTCCTTCCTTTGATCAAATACACAGACTGCCAGACCAAATAAAAAAAGTAAATACAGTAAATACAGTTTTGAGCTAGATCTTAAGACAAACCTGATCATTTCTGCTCCTGCCAGTATGAAGCTTCCCAGCAGGTGCACCAATCAGCTCCTGGAAAAACAGGAAATGGAAAGACAAAGACATCTCTCATCACATCCAACGCCAACACCTCAAGGCTAAAACACTGAACTTAACACTGAGCACCAAAAAAAAAAAAACATAAGTCCATAAAACCTTTGAAAATGTGTCTGTCTGCAACAAAACATTTGACTTTTTGGTGATCACGCCACAATACTTTAGCTACTTCAAGAGTGCTGCATCCCTCTGGAAGTCATTTTACAATTTTTGACTTTTCAGAGCCATTTTGTCTGAGGTAAAGAAGTTGCCTGATAATTATGCACACCTTAAAAGAGGGTGTTGTTCACTTTTGGCCACACCCTCCCTCATTATACAAGTACACAATCACCTCATTATACTTAAATTCAACAAACATTCAAGTTTATATAGTTTAAAGTTGGAAAATATGTATAAAAATGATGACAAGGTCAAAATACTCACTTTCCTAATAATTGTGCACGCAGTGTATACATTAGGTTGTATTTACGCAAGTAGGACAGTGTAGTAATTTACAGTACAGACATTTAGTACTACATTACCAGTACTGAATTTAAGTACAGTGCAGTTTTACATGTTAACAAGTGCAGTGATGCAATGTAACAGTGTGGCTTGTTAATGTGTTTTCAATAGGACAACAGTGGAGACATATCAGGCTTTGGTGACGCAGACAGTACATGCTCATAGTTTAAGCCATCATTCTCTCTGGTGATTATGTTGTATTCACAAAGCACATTGCTGACATCAGCAGCATCACTAAAAGCATCAGACAGGCGAGTATCTGACTTCCCCTCAGTACAGTGTAATGGTAGGAAATTTCACCACAACAATTCATGTCCAAAACTATGAAAATCAGCTGCAAAACAAACAAAATAAAGCAAAATATTTCTATGTAGAATACATGTAGAGTTCAGAGGGACAGACCAGTTGAACCGCACCTTTAACCTGCGCTCATTCGCAGTATGAATGTCCTCATCTCCAGCTTTGATTACAAAAGCATCTTTAGACCACTCCTCAGAAATCTGAAAACATAAAAAGTACATTACCATTTAAAATAATATAATACAGTATGATGCATCAATCTGGGACTGACGAAGCTAAATATACATTACACAAACACCTGTTGAGCCTTTATGGGACATATGTTCATCTTTGTGTCACATTATCTACTCAGTCGTCGTTTCAGTTGTATTGATCACCTAACAACACTTGCACTGCACTGCACAAAGCATCAGGTTAGAGAGGGCACCCTAAAAACTGACCTGACTGTGTGGGTGAAAGGGGGGGTGACTCACTGAAGCTGTTTTGCAGCTGACGCCTGTCACATGATGATACTATTGTTCACCAGGCACTCAGCAGAGTACAGAGGAATCCTGCGCAATAGCACATTTTCAGCTGTCATCTATTAACCTGAATCTATGCTGAAGGGCAGACAGCAACACACACAACACACACACATACAACCCAGGAGTGTCTGACTTTGCAGGAATCATACAGGTGCAATTATAAACACCCGTGATGGACCAACATGTGGTTGTGTGATTAACTTCATCAGTCTGTTATTTCCATTGAAGCTGACTACAGCTCTGTGTGTGTGATTGAGAGAAGAGTTAACCTGATCCATCCCGTGTAAAATCTGGTTCATCTCCTCCGTGGTGACCAGATTTGCCCTCTCCAGAGCTTTCACATAAGCCTTGCTCCCTCGGATGTCAGCATCCCACATCCTCTGGTCATAGGCGATGGATGCATTGAACTTCTCCATGATGGGGTCAGTGTCTCCCACGAAGCGACCCCCCCAAAGTTTACCTGCCTGTTCAGGAGACAGAGGAGAAATACACTGCGTTACACCACTATAATAAACATGTAAACACAGTAAATCTGGTATCATGTTGCTCGCTCTGCTGTTTGCCTGATCGCGTGGAGGGGAGGTTTTAGTTTGACAGTTTGCTTTGTTAGCGTCCAGCTGGCTGTTAAAACAACAACAACAACGACGACGACGACGACACATGAATGGCGGTGCTCAGGGTTTCTAAAGCTCAATAGTTAACCTTACCTCCGTCCCAGACATATTTATCGATGATGGGTGTCTGGACCAGTTTGGTGTGGATATGCAGTGGCTGAAGTGCAGTTTAACAGCGACAGAGTGGCCATGCAGCAAGAAGCTGAAGCTGCTCCTGTCACTTTAAACACGTCACGGGAAGACGTTATAGTTACAGTGGCGTACCCGGAAGTTTTGGACTCGGGGGCCAGGTGCCCAATGGGGTGGCTCGTGGGTTGTTGTTAAAGGCTGTAAATAAAACTATAAAATAAAAAGTATTCAATTATATAATAATTATGATACATAATTATACCCGTCATATTTCTAGATATCAGAATCTGTTCTCCCCCAGTGACAATGGTGAATTTTGGGATCATCAGGATTAAATAATAATACAAGGCTTACGTCTAACTGGAAGACAAGTCAATGGTATGAATGCCTGATTTGTGCTCTTCCTGTCATACTGAATCCAAGGGAACAGTATGATGGCTGTATTTCCAGATATCAGAATCCTTTCTGTAGGAGCCATAGGCTATATAAGTTTCTCTCTTTTATTCATGGGCTTGGTTTGTGTGTGCTCACTGCATTGGTGCTCGGGCCAGGGGTGTGTCACTGTGGGTGTGTGATCTGTGGTTACTTGTAATTGTACTCACCTGTTCTCCCCAGCTGGCGTTTGAACGTGGTGTGGGGTAAGCATCGGGAGTGATTTTTTCTGTTGACCGCTACACTATACTGGATCGCATTGTGTTTCCTGTGTGCTTTGCCTTTCCATGGACAACTGTAAGTAATTGGAGCTTCTGCATTGTCATGAAATAGAAATAGAAGGCGTTGATCAGAGCCTCGGAAGTGTGAATGGAGTTTGGTGTGCACGTCGACAATTTTCTCCCGTGTTCATCCAGAATCCAAGATGGCCATACTTCCACTATTAATCCAAAAATTCACCATTATCACAGAGCAAAGTGATTCTGACTATGATGATGAGTTGTGTAGCCAACATTTAAGAGCCAGATAAAGTTTTCACGTTCAAAGTCAAAGTCAACCATACCTACGGAAGCCCTAGAGGGTCATACATACATACATTTTATTTACTCTGTTTTCTCGTGATAATGAGATAATTTTCTTCTGTTTTCTCATGTTGACAAGATATTTTTCCTCCGTTTTCCCAAGATAATTAGTTTGAGAGATAATGAATGAAACATGATAGGCATGAGATTTCCATCACACTTGACGTCATGCTTACTGACGTCTCCTTGAATTATCTCGTTATCACGAGAAAACGGAGGAATTATCTTGTTATCACGAGAAAACTGAGGAATTATCTCGTTATCATGAGAAAACACAGGAAATAAAATGTATGTATGTATGACCCTTTAAGGCTTCCGTACATACCATACCGTAGTTTGCGTTGAATTTTCAATCTTTCCTGTCAGCACTGGCTTATCTTTTTTCTTAAAGTAGTTTTTGGGACTTTATGCCTTTAAATGATATGATAGTCAGAGAGAGGGAGGAAATGGGGAGACATATAGCAAAGGGCCACCGTGGGATTCAAACTGGGAATGGCTGCAGCGAGGTCTTTTAGTGTGCCCTATGCCAGACACCTACATGCATCTATTTGTGCATCTGCGCCCCATTGTTGTTGTGCTAGTTTTGTGTCTTTTTAGTTGTTTTTTGTGTCATAATCATTTCATGTATCTTTAAAGTTGCTTTCCAGGTCTTTGTGGTATTTTTACAATGTTTTTTTTTTTCATCTGCCTGTTTTGAATCTGTGGTGTTTCCTGGTCCTTGTTCTCTCTGCAGTGTGTCTCTTTTTTGGTCACGCAGAATAACTCTTCAGACACGTGGCGCACACTCCAACACGGTGGCGCTAATGTACTTGACGCTGGTTTCCACTCGCCATCAAACGAAAAAGAGAAGAAGAAGCAGAAGGGAAGAGGAGGACGCGGAAGAGAATCAAAAAATTCAAAAAAGGGCGCGCACTTCGTAATATCGAGACCATGATCGAGACCCATGATCGGGAGTCACCGTGGCTGCAGCTGAGTTGACTTTTTGGTGAGTTGTTGGAGAAAAACATTTAGTTCACAGAATCGCATGCCTCTATAGTATGTGCTGTGTGCATACTAGAGTATGAGAATACGTTTAAAATAAAGAATAAGATGTTCACTTAAACCACTGGGTGAAAAACAGCCATATGTTAGGAGACTATATGTGTATGGTATATCTGTGATTTAACGATGTAAAGACACGTGACACATTTGGCAAGGTGATGGTTGCCTGGATATGACCTCTGCTAATTATATGCTACCACAGGTCATCCGTCCAGCGCATGCTTATGCTTCTTTTTATTTATTTATTTATTTAATTTTATATGTTCTTATATGCAATATTATCTGAAGTTTCATTTTGTATTATAGGAGTCTGATTAATATTTGTTCCAGCAACAAAAACAATGCACAAGTATATCCAGTGCATGAAATGACTACCTTACATTTGTTGTTTTTATTGTTGTTGTTTTTTTGTGTGAAGTCAGTCACAATAAACTTTATACCTATATGAATACACTACAATTTCATTCTTTTTTCAAAGCTGTTAAAAATGAACCACATTTGCTTTGTTTTTTCACATAGGTGATATACTGTACATTCATTTCAGCACTGATAAAATCTGGCTGGTAACCTCACTTCATCACAAAAATGCTGCAAACTGAAAATTACAGCCACATGGACAGAACTGTGGAGGTACTCTTTTATTTTGTCACTTTATTCAAGTTGCTTCAAATTAATGTATTAAACTTTTACCAAATCATGTTTATGACCAGTTTAAATTAGTTTGCTCCCTTCATCTTTGTATTGCAGCATAAATGAAAAAAGTCCAGAGTTGAAAGCATGTATTTTATAATGCATCTTTTTTTCTTGTCTAAAGAATAATACAGACAGCAACAACGGGGAGAGCCATCCACCTCATAATTTTCAACGAGTTCCCAAGGTTTGACACACTGATAGATAAATGACAGACTTGTTTTATAATGTCTTGTATATTTCTACAATGGATTAAAATTATTTTCCTGTAGATGACATATTCTTTTTATTCCTAGGAAATGGAGCCACATGCAACCCATTCCTGTGATGTTGTGTGGGGCTCAGATAAAACACTTGTTACCTGCAACAAAGCAGGAACTGCTGAAGACTTTGTGACAAGGAGTTCACAGTTGAGAACATTTGCAAAAAAGAATGAGGGCAAACAGCTTGTCATTGTTAGAGAAGGGAGAGCCATCAGCTCACACTGGCCATGCAGCTTAATTAAAAGAGAACCTTTAACTGTCAAGTATGTTAAAGCTGGTAACATGAGAAAACGAATCAGTAACAGCTCTGTTCATCCCTACAAACGGAGGTCATCTGATGAGCTTGTGATATTTCATGTACGGACAAGAGGAGATACAGGTGTAGTAAAAATCCTGAGAAATCTAGCACTAAAAACAGTTGTTGAGGAAATGACAGTTTATGCATACAAAGGTGATACTGTGAAGCAAGCCCTCAGAAGAGATGGCCGATTTCTGAAAACTCTATTCAGCAAGAACTTTGGACTCAAACACACAAGCAGTGATTTGAAAATAGAAATGTCAGTGGCTGTTAATGATTTAGATGGTCAAACCTACAAGATCATACTGCTTGATAAGTCTAATGTTCTAGACAGCCAGCCAGGCAGCCTTGATGATGCTTACATAACACCAAATGAGTCTCAGACATGTGATTCTAATGGAAACCATGTACCTTCACATCAGTCGACCTCAAGTGATTCACAAAACAACAACACCCTGAAACAACAACCAATAATAAATGGTAATACAGCAGCAAAAGAAATAATATGTGAAATACCCAAATCAGCAGAGATGCAGAGTCAGCTGTTATCGCAGTTTAAAGAGTTGGTGAAAGGGAAGAAAACAGTTGCTAAGCTTTCTCGTGTCCAGAATCTCTTGCGGGTGGAGTACGGGCAGAATGAACAGACATGCACAGAAGTGAAAACAATGAAGAAACTCATGGATCTTAGCAATTCTGTTTGTCATGTGACAATAAATGGGAGCCCAGGGGGAACTGGCTTTCTCCTGTTTGATAACTTTGTCCTCACAAATGGTCATGTCCTCAAAGACGTTTATAACGACAATAGAAGGCAGCTTGATGTGAAGGTCACCGTCAATTTCTCTTATGAAAGTCTTGACCAGGTGGACAGTGGACAAGAGTCAGGGGTAGTGGAAGTGACAGAGGTCGCTGGATTTGAATATTGTCCTGATGCATCAGGGCACATGTATGACTGGGCTCTGTTAAGACTCGGTGTTGGACAGGAACTGCCCAACGGGCTCTTGGGACACTGTGGATTCCTTCCTCCGAGCGGTGGTGTTTGCATTATTGGGCATCCTGATGGAGGAATAAAAAAAATTGATCCATGCTCGATCATTCCTTCAGATAACTGTAACCAGTTTGTGCAGGAGAATTACCAGGAAAATCTGGGGCACATTCAGTTTGTTACTCGCCGTTTCTTTGATGGTGTAGTGAAATCTGTTCAACAAAGCAGTCGGAGGCTAAATTACAAGTCTTGTTTTTATTTTGGCTCATCTGGCTCTCCTGTGTTTGACAAGTACTGCAAAGTTGTTGCAATGCATTCGGGTGGTTATACCTACAACAATGCAAGAGGTGAACAACAGAGTGTAATAGAGTTTGGCTATCATCTCTCTGACATTCTTGAGCACATCATTGTCCAGCTGGTGGTGAGAGGAAGGCTTGATGTGTTGAAAGGTTACCTCACCTCCAGTTTTCCACACCACCTGGACATAATGAGAAATGTGAAGAAACTGGTTGAGAGCAGAAACCTCACAGCTTTTAAAGACATGGCCAAAAGCTTAGTGTGCGCAGATGATGAGTATTTGAGGATGTTCTCTGCTTTTCTGTCTCAGAAAGAGGAACTTGTCCCAATGGACATTAATGAAGTGTAGTCAGACACTGCTACAGTATCTACCGACAAGAAGATACAGTCAGCAATTTCAGCAATCAGCAACAATGGCTGCCATGTCTCTGTTCATATCAGTATAACAGGAAAGTTGTGTTAGAACCTTAATAATTCTTTGGAATAAAGGGAGTTACGCTTTCTCTCAATCATTTTCTACAAGATGTTTGTAACCTGCTTGTTTTTGTTGATGCGCTGCTTTTACATGAAAAATTATATATATATAACTTCCACTATGAACCACAAATCAAAGTTCTTTATGTTTTGTTTTGTTTTTTAAAAACAATAGGGTTCTACTGTATAATGTATTTTTTCATACTGTAAAAGAAAATGTCTTGTTACGTTGATTGCTGTTTTCAGAAATCAATAATGATGATTGCCTGATGTGTAATAAAGTATTTTTTCATGATTGATTTAATTATGGATTTTCTTTTATTTATTTATATTTATATGTATATATTCATAAAAAAAA
>OMNW01035155.1:40205-53499 GCA_900303245.1 Selene dorsalis | reverse complement strand
ACACACACACACACACACACACACACACACACACACACACACACACACACACACACAAACTGAGCATGTGTTTTCCTCTGTGTGCAGGGTGGAGCGTTCGACAGACCAGGTGATGAAGCCTGTCAACACAGATGCCCTTTCCAAGTGGGTGGGCCACATTCCCTCTGATGTGATGAGCAATATGGCCGAAATCGCCCCCATGCTGGCTCGTCTGGGCTACGACCCTCACGCCAACCCCCCAAACTACACCAGGCCAGAGCCCGTAGCGTCTCCATACAGTTACTCACAGGTGAGGCTGAGAAATGCTTATGAGATTCATTATATAGACAAATACAGGGATTTTTTATTGGAGAAAGTAAGCTGAAATTGGATCATTATGTTCTATGAATTTGCATTTTTCTAATTAGTTGTTCAATAAATAAAACATATAATATACAGGATGAATGTCAGAACAATATAACGCAGAAAAACAGGAATTCCTCACTGGTGAGAGAGATTAACAGACCTCTAAACGGTTGGCACTGTAGGAGCTAAAACCTTAACTTGATACATCTTCTTGATCAGAGCAAAAATAAAGGTTTTATTGATTCAGCGTTCTTGTTCACAATACATTTGGAAATGCAGATGTTAAACTGAAGAAATGGAACTTTACAAGGAATCCACGACTGGATCCACAAAGTGGTCTGAAAACTGTGTGTCTCCACTCCTCCACTCTTTTTTTTTGTGTCATTAATAACACTGTGTCGTGTCAGCAGTCTATAGTATAAAAACACATTGTGTATCTACTACAGTAGAACACGAAGATCTATAATTGCAACACCAAAAGTAAATGTAAGCGAGCAAAGTAAGCAAATATCAAAAAATAAATAATGCAGACAAAATTGGACTCCCAAGTAAATTTGAATTTTACAGGCACTGTCTTATTTATATACTGATGTGAGCCCATTTAAAATTCAAATCCTCACAGTTTGGACTATTTTAAATTGTCAGGATGAAACAGTGTGGTGTTGCATGTAATTGAATTCCTCCAGATTTTTATACTGTGTCTTGTCTTTCCTCAGAGTGTGAAAACAGCAGAAACTCCACACCCCAGCTAAGTGAAAGGGGAAAACAGTGTCCCATGACGTGGATGCACCTTCAACACAGACCAGCTCAGCAGTAAATGAATCTCACAGGAACAATTTTAAAGTGTCCCATGTGTATTTTTGAATTGTTTGTTAAACTTGAATACGGTGTCTGTACACAGGTGGAGTGTTTTAAAATACAGATTCATAGGGTGGTTTGGGGTTCAGATTTCAGCACTTGGGCCGTACGTCGACTACCTGAGGATCGCTGCTTCTCACCCTCTGACGTGTCCTCCATGATGAACACAGTATTACACTGCATTTTTGACACATCTTAACACGTTTGTACCTGAAATTATTTCAACATGTCTGTAAGTTCTTATGACTTCACCAGAAATGTGAATGTGTCTCTACACAAATCTCTCACTCACTGAGATTTCAGTCAGTGTCCATGAAGCGTAATGACTGTATATTTTTAAAAACGTATGTTTATTTTCTTAATAAATTATTTTGGTGTTGACCATTCATTCAAGAATTTGAAAGTGGTTTATTCTGAATTGGGGATTTTTAAATGTTGCATATTGATGAACATGAATAAAAAGACCTCAATGTCACCTTATAATGTTGGTAATGTGTTTGTTCATTGACTTTCTCAATCCAGTCATACAGCACTGCCTGTGCATGATGGACAGTCAGCAGAGCCACAGCGCCCTCTAGTGATGCAAAGACAGAACAACCTAACACTTGTGTTTTAAGATTATATATTAAATATATGTGTGTGTGTGGACTGAGAGTGTCTCCTGCTTCGAAAATCTCGCCTCACCCCTGAGTTGAAACCATAGACTGTATATAAAAAGGTTGAAACTGTTCTGTACAGCTGCACCAGAGACATGGATACTGCACACACTTTAAAAACTAATTAACCTATTTGTGTGCAGGACTAATACCCATCTATAGATTACTTTATTAAACCAAAATGATGTTGTGATGATGATCTTATTTACACATCTAGTAATAGATAGACTAATAGACAGACTAATCACGTTTTAAATGGAAAAAATTTTATTCCCTTCGCTTCTATTATAATAATCGAATTAGTCCATTCATTTGTTTGCTCACTTGTATGAAAGCTTTTTCCATAATATGCAAAATGCTACTGTACATAGTACAATGCTTTAGGGCACAATGTAGACAGAAAACAAAACAACTTTGCAGGAGAAGGAGGAAGCACCTTTCCTCGCTGCCTCATATAGCCTATATGTAAAGTAGGATCATGGTAATCCGTCCATGGTCCTGCTCCGTGCTCATGACCTTAGTGTCCTTGAGCAAGGCAACAGATAACAACACAGACTCCGGTTGATAGTATTTTTGTCATTGTCTCGTTGTTCTGCGTCATTTTGTGGTTCGGTAAAAACATATGATTTAGTCCCGCGAGCGAGGGCACGTATCTACGTTTCTGTGACGTAGGCAGAAACCCACGTTTCCGTAGCAACTGGGGCCGGTCCGTTAACCGCAGCGGCCGCTTAACTGCTGGAGCTCACCGAGGAGCACCAGGGGGAGATTGTCGTCGGTAACTGGACACCACCTCTGTCTTGCGGGGCGCAGAGACACGGGGGCGACGCAGTATCGAGGCGGCGAGCCCGCAGTTCCGTGCGGAGATGCTGAACATGTGGAAAGTCAGGGAGCTGGTGGACAAAGCGTGAGTACCGCGGAGCAGGTGTAGCGGCGGTGCGCTGGCTCGGCGGCTGCTAAGCTAACCGGTCGGCTGTAACCGAGCAGCATCAGCAGCTTTTAGCGCCGACGGAGAAGATGGGGCCGTGACGTCACGGCCCTAGCCCTCAGCTGTTAGCTTTGACTAGCTGGCTAGCTGCCAATCTTCAACCTTGTGGTATAAACAGAACTGAGTGTTTTGCAATGACATCCTCTGCGGTGCTCCTTCAACACTAGCTACCATAGGACAAGGACAACAAGGTGTATACCGGGAAATAAATTTGTTCCCGAGTCACATCGAAAGCTATCCCGTTAGCTAATTCCGTTAGCATTGCTCAGCCCAGGTCGGCGGTGTTAAGTGTTCCTGTAAGTGCTGCTGCAGGATCACACCCTGTCCCACCTTGGTGATGCTCACTTCATCCATTATTATTTCACTCAACACTGCATCCTGACCAGAGAGCAAAGTGTTGATAATTGCAGATTTTACAGGCGAGATAATTGCATGTGCCCTACCAATTAGCTACCAACCATGTCTCACACTGTGGCTACGCCGGTCTAACGAGGCCCATGCCCCCCTGGTCCCAGCCAGATAGACAACAAAGCTTGTTAGCCACGGAACACATCATACTGTAGAAGCTAATCCTGGTGCTGTAGCTTACTACATTGTGTTGTTTGTCTGAGCAAAGATGCTTCTTTGTGGTGTCGTTGTGATGGCTATTGTTGCTAGAGCTCTGTAGTGCAGTACAGTAAATCCTGCCTCCATTAAGGTTGGTTTGGTTGAAATTATTTCGAGGTGTCACTTCAACTGTGGGATTATACTGGATGATGAAGTTTCTAAAACTGAAAAGTTGTATTGTGTCATACTAATAGACGTTTTGATTATTTTGTCCACCCCATACAAGTCAGTTAGTGTAATAGCAGAAATAATACTCTTAATGTTTGAATTAATCCTAGATTCTCCTGCTGATGTTGTACAACATCAGCAGGAGGAACAACATCAGCTTGCAGACCTGCCTAAAACCCAAACTATTCCAAAGAAAGTAAACCAGCCTGACGGAACATGCCCTTTTGTTCAATAACCAACTACTAAACTAGTTGTTGATGTTCACAGAGCATGGCTTGGTATGTGATGGCTAAAATAAAATATGTTAAGCAGGTTTGCAAAGCTTCATTATAAGTCATCGGTTTCATAGAGCCACAGTTGCATTGGAAGTGTGAGAGGAGTGAATATGAGATCTATGGAGTGCGTTTGGAATGATTGTTCAGTTCAGGCTGGCCGCAGATAGCCCATAATTCTCATTCAAAGGTATGGCTTCACATTCATTCAGTCATTATTTTGACTAGGCCCACCTCCTCATATCCCAGATCCTCCTGTTAGATACCCCTGTTGACATTACTTTCTTACATCATAATCTAATTTTGTTTTGACAAAGTCATTTTTCTATGCAAGGTTTTTAATTGAAAGTCTGGATGTTTCAGCACCTCGGGGGTTGATAACATGTGCTTGCTTTTTGATGTCAATCCTGTGAAAAGGTTAAATGATGGAAAGAAACAGATAACATGCTGTGTGGGCGCTGTATTAGTGCTGCAGTGTACATATTGTATCTGAACAACACTGAAACCTTGAAGAAGGTGCAATGAAAAAAAGCCAGGGAAGCATTACAGAAAAATAGCTACACAGTAACAAGTGGATTGGTATGCTTGTGCCATGCCAAACACGTCTTTGTTTTTGGATTTATTTTGTATTTTGAATGGATATATTTTATGGATATTCAAGAAAAATGTAAAACACACACACACACACTCATCTGCTTGTTTATTTCGGACACCCAGTTGAAACCATTGTAGAGACCCTCTTCTAACGAAATTTTTTAAGCCTTTGTCCAAATGTTAATTTCATTTTAGAAAAGTGTTGTTTTGGTTGCATTCATTTTAGCAACGTGAACCTGAGTTTATTTGAACTACACAAGCAAAAGTTTAATTGGAACAGAAGTCACAGCAAAAATGCTCACATGAAAATCACTGTAATTGTTCATGGTTCTGACTGTCACAGTTGAGAAGATAAAGAAGTAGGAACAAGGAAGTTGGATGAAGGGAAGTTGAGTGAAGAGACCAAAGGAAGGAAAAAGATAAGGAGGGAGCAACAATAAGGAGTAGCCACAGAAGATTAGCTGGAGTAACAGACACCAGCTCCTATCAGCTGTTGGTTGTGCGTGGCTGGTCAGGATGAATATACTCTATTATTGATCTGACTCAACAGAGCTGGCAGTGGCAGCCTTACTTCTGCAGATTAAGAGTCATCCTATTATATAGCCCTCGCTGTCTGTCCGTCCATCTTATCTATGGACAATAACAGAGTCTAAAGGCATCTTTTATCCTTTAGATTGGAGGGTGACAGACCCTGAGAAGAGATGCAGAGAAAAGCAGCTGCGTAAGAATGAAGAGGTAACAAGAGAAAGTGGGGATCAGGAGATGAAGCAGAATAAAAGACTTTGGTGAGGGAGTCAGAAATGTGAAAAAAATGAGTTCCTGGGAGGGGTATGTTTCAAGTTGTAGTGCTGTGTTGTACTGTGGTTTTTGGCAGGAGTCTGTAGAATAAGTCATGCCTATCAAACGACACACACATACACACAGGAAAAGCAAACATGGCGCAGGTGAGCCCACAAAAACAAAGAGGACAGGAAGCAGGCTCGCTCTTATACACACATCGACACCAAATTCACCCCGTGCTGCTGCATAAACTGCCTCATCCTCCTTTGTGTCCCGGCCTGCTGAGTATTTTCGTACACAGGATGCCTGCGTGTGCACGTACAGTGGTTAGGTACACAGGCTTTTAGAAAGTTGTCATTCATTATTCAGTGAACTGAAATTTCTCTTGTCATCAGAGAAACCTTTATTTTCTCTTATTCTCTGTTTTGTGGTGTGTGCGTGTGTGTGTGGAGGTTACAGGAGATGAAATAATGATGTTGTGTTGGCTTATGAGTTTATTTCTCACGTAAGAGTTTCCCTGTGTTTGTGTGCATTTTTGTGTTCTGTGTAAAAGATCTCTGTTTATTTTTTACCTATCTGCTTTATCTCTGGAGGTCAAGGCAGATACGAAACTGACCTACATTTTATGATGAAAATATATGTTTCCGTCAATAGCACCAATGTGGTGATGAACTACTCAGAGATCGAGTCCAAGGTGAGAGAGGCCACCAATGATGACCCCTGGGGACCCTCTGGACAACTGATGGGAGAAATAGCAAAGTATGAACAGACACACATACACACAAAAAACGCACACCTCCTGTATGTACTCTTGGATGCCTACGTGGGTTGACTCAGCATTAAACTGTATGTGTTTGTGTTTTTGTGTGTGTGTAGATCTACGTTTATGTATGAGCAGTTCCCAGAGGTGATGAACATGCTGTGGACCAGGATGCTGAAGGACAACAAGAAGAACTGGAGACGAGTCTACAAGGTGTGATGACGCAACCGTGCTATAGCCTGCAGTGAGGGTTGTGTGCTGATTTTTCAGGCATGGTTTAAACTGAACTGCCTGTATTTACACACTTCACTTGATTAATACACGATGATATCCAGCTTTTCTTTCTTTTTGTTTCTTGATTGTTGTCAAGTCGTTTCTCTGTGTTTTTGGTTTTGTGTGATCGTACATGTGCAGGAGCAGTTTGTTGGTCCCTTATTTATATGATTTGTACACAGATATTTGTGTTTACTGCATTTGTACAATGCAATGGTTAGAGCAGTGTATCTCAACTGTTTTCTTGAGTCCTACCCACATAATCATATGACTGATAAGCAAAGAATATAAATTATGCAGGAGTGAGTTTGGATTTTGTTAGAGAGCAATTAGGCTGAGTGTAAGAGAGGATAAATGACTGGGGGCAGGGAAACTGCAGGAGGAAGAAATACATTTCACTTGAACAGCTTATTGTAATTAGAACTGACTATAAATACTGTATTTTTTAGGCAAAATTAGTTCTCATTGAGCCATGCTGATGACATCCTCTTGTGATTTCTGTAACCCTCTGTTATGTTTTCTGTCTTGATCTCTGCTGTTCTCTTCAAGGCTTTACTGCTGCTGGCCTATCTGATCAGGAACGGGTCTGAGAGAGTCGTCACCAGTGCCAGAGAACACATCTACGACCTGCGATCTCTAGAAAACTACCACTTCATCGGTGATTTTTTAAATGAAAATTAGCCACCTCTATACTGGTTAAATATGATCTTCTTATTCTTCTTAAGCTTTATGTATATTACACATCTTGCGTGCAGGGTATGAAAATCTCTTAGGGCCAGGTTAAGAAGGCTTTTGTTTAAGTAATTAAAGCAAAGTAATTTAATGTAAGTGTTTGCAAGGTGCAGCTCTCTCCTTATTGCATATGCATTAAGGAGAGGATTGCACAGAAAACAAGAGAAGACTTGTTAACAGAGGATAATTACATATGTATCTTACTGGATTAGATAATGCAGCGTGAAGTGTTCAGTTTTGCAAGGAAAAGGTACAAGGTGATCTCTACTTTTCGACAGTTACAGGTTTTCTTTTTTAATTACATTCAAACATGACCTTGACCATCATTGAACTGTAAACTGTGCTGCACTTACCCTCAGTATTAGCATTTGTACTGACTGGATACTTACTTTCCACCCACTCCAGTCTGAGCTGCTGGTTCTCTGGTGCACATTTAAATGAGCACAGAGCACTTTTTCCATAAATCTTGCTTTTGAATAAAATAGACGAGGTTTACACTTTACAGAGCATAAATACAGTATGGTCTGTCCTTTCGCTTAGGAATTTTCCTGTGTACATTTTCCTGTGTGAAATTTTGCCCCGGTGGCAGTTCAAGAGGAAAGGTCAGCGGTAACCAAAAACATGAGTGTTGATCCTTCCTCTCTTTCTCTCTAAGTTAATTTGTTTGTGTCTGTTTACAGATGAGAATGGAAAGGATCAGGGCATCAATGTACGTCAGAAGGTGAAGGAGATGGTGGAGTTCATCCAGGATGACGACAGATTGAGAGAGGAGAGAAAGAAAGCCAAGAAGAACAAAGATAAATACATTGGGGTGTCTTCTGACAGTATGGGAGGAGGAGGCGGCAGTTTTAAGAATTGTAAGTTGCATCTTCTGTGACTACTCAAGTCAAATGTGTCAAATGAGTCATAATAAAACAGACCCTGTTCAAACCAAGAGGAATTGAAATACATTGTAGAAAGGGTATACTGCAAAGCAAGCATATATCTTTAATTGTGTTAAAAAAAAAGTGTTAAAGTTAACAAGCACTTAGGAGGCCAGATGTCCTGTGACAGAATGATAAGAAACACAGTTAAGTGACATGACACTTTTAACTGGTGTATTTAACTTTATATATATATATAAAAAAAACAGTTTTATGTTTTTACCATGTCCTTTATTTATTATTGATTTATTGACTAACGATTAGTTGAAAAATATACAAATAATGATTTACAGCAGAATATTTATTACATCACACGTGATCAGTTACACAAATATAGGGAGATTGTACCACTAGCATTAGAGACTGTATACAAAGCCCCCCCCCTCTCTCATTCTCTCCGTCCCTCTGTTCTTTTCTTCCTCCCTCCAGCTAATGAGCTGGATCGGAGTAAGTGGGATGAAGACTGGGACAAGAGCAGAGGAGCTTTTCCCTTTAGCGAGAAGCTTGGGGAGATCAGTGACAAGATTGGCAGCACCATCGATGACACACTCAACAAGTTCAGAAAGAAGGAACGAGACGACTCCCCAGACAGAATCAGGTAAACACACGTGTGTTGAAATGCTCTGATGCCAATGTTACGACATGCTTCCTCGGTTGTGCATGCATGTGGTGTGGTAGCAATAGTCTACAACACCACATTGGCTTCTTTGCAAATGCAGAGCTGCGGTGCATCAGTTGGTTTTTGGTCTCCATGTGTGTAAACTTTTTAAACCCCTGTGTCTCAGACTGTTGGTTACATAACCAAACAATGCTGCACAGAGATCATGAAAAAAAAAAAAAAAGTAAATGGTAAAATCACATACATCTATATTCTGGTTGCCATAGTGACAACGAGGAGGACCGAGCATCGAGAAATGGTCGGCAGGAAACCTTGGAGTTTAAAGATGAGGAGGAAACTGTCACAACGAAGAGCATCCAGATCACACAAGCAACAGAAACCACAACCACCACCACACGGAAACGCAGCGGAGGGGCGAGCAGCAAGACTCTGGACCTGGGTGCTGCAGCTCACTACACTGGAGACAAGAGCCCAGAGGAGAAGGTACCCACACAAACACTCATGGCTTTCTTAATCCCTGAGGCTTTTACAAGCCTGGACAGTTATTGTTACTTTATCTATCTGTTGTAAACCAAATTCTCTTTTTATTGTGCGGGTTTTAATGTATGGGATGTGATGAGAGGAAATATGAGGATTGTGGAGCTGCTGTGCGGCAGAAATTTCTGTAAATTTCTGGTCTTTTTAAGTTTAAGTTTGAAATCAAGATATATAAGTTCAGTTACATTTGTTCAACTCCTGTCTCTCTCTCTTTCTCTCCCTAGTCATCAGTCAGGCAGTCATCCAGTAGCGGTCTGGCTGACCTGTTAGTGATTGACCCGTCATCAAATCAGAGCGCTACAACAGGTAACGACAAACTACCCCACTCATGAAGATGAGGAAAAGAAGAAGGTTGTGAACATTTGGTTTATAACGTGGGTCTGTGGTGGATGAGTAGTCGGGTAAGAGAGTCCCTAATCTTTTGATTTTCATATGAATTTGTGTGTGTGTGTTTACATCCAGGTGGGAGCTCAGACCTGATTGGTGGCTTTGCTGATTTTTCCTCCCCTGCAGCATCTGCGAGCCTCCCAACCTCCACAGGTAAACTTCCTCCTCCCTCTGTCATCTTAGTGAGCCCACACACCTGTAGTTTAGTTCATTTGATTCGGACTGATGGAAAAACATACATATTGTATATTCAAAAGCAATAAACATGAATTTATACAGACTGGAAGGAACATCAGATCACCAGGACCTACACAAATGGATTAATGCTTGTAATATAAATACACATCAGAGGTCTGCTGTCACAAAGCATTAACCAACTATGTGTATTATTAGTATTAGGCTGCAAATAGACCCTGTTACAAACAAGTAGAGACTGTATTGGAAAAAAAAATAAACAGCAATATTCTAGTTGTTATCGAAGACCAAAGTGCGTGGATCCATACAAGCAGGGAAAATTCCCACACATACATGCTGATGTGCATGATGTGTTACTATGGTTACCAAATGATTCACAGAAAAAAATCATTTATATAAATTGATCAGATTGCTTCCTGACTGGTTTAATCGTCAATAGATGGGATTAGTGAAGTTTTTTAGTTAATGCTAAAATCACATACACACTGTCACAAACATCCTGTGGTGGCTCTGTTTGCTTTCACTCCACAAATAAACCACACTGAGTCCACTTGGATCTCAACCAGCTTTTCAGTTGGTTCGGTTTCAGTTGATTTGAAGCTAAAACAAACTGTGCTAGATGAAGCAAACAGTTTAGGTTTAAACAGAGCAGGCTTAGGCTGTACCCTCTTGTACAAAAAGCTGTATTGGGCAAAATTGTGCCTTTTAGTGGGTTTTGGGAAAACGTATGGACATTTATGACAAAGAAGCAGCGGTGGTGGACGGCTACGGCTCCTCTCTCTTCGTACAAGGACAGAGAGATACAGAAGATCTTTTATACCAACAGCCATCAGACTTTTTAATTCTTCTGCAAATGGCAGATGAGCTGACAGACAAATGAATTTCCCTTTGGGATTAATAAAGTAATTCTATTCTATTATATTTAGAACTGTGAAGGTGGGGGGCGATCCTCATCAAAACCCATAGTGATGTTATTATTGTAATAATATTATCACTACTCTCTTCTGTCCAGCTGCTGCATCATCCAATGGAAACGGAGAATTTGGAGACTGGAACGCCTTCTCGGCCAATTCACCAGCTTCGTCCAGCTCTGCTCCCTCGCAGCCTGTCACTGACCTGTTTGGCAGCGTCCAGTCACCCACAGCCTCAGCCTCTAATCCCACCTCTGTCCCACCTTCTGCTGAGCTGTTCGACCTGATGCTGATGGGTGGAGTCAACAATCAACATACAACACTGAGTGCATCTCAGAGCATGACTTTCTCTCTGGGAGGGACGACCCCAGGAGCATCTGTTGCCATGCCAACGATGCCCCTTTCTCGTTCTCAACAGGTAGGAATGGTACACAGCACAAGAATGCAGGACTCTGATATTAGATAACTACATTCTTTGTGTGTGAAATATGGGTACTTTCTCTCAGAGCTTGGGAGGCATGACTTCTCAGCAGCCCATAGGACAACAGCAGAAGGTCGGGGTGGGGTCGTTAGGGTCAACATGGTCGGACCCCTCGGTCAACATCAGCCTGGACTTCCTATCAGCAGGTCTCAACTCCACCAAGACACCGCCCACACTCAACAATATCATACAGCAACAAGGTATCGCATTTCTCTGGAATCCATTGTCTATATGCTGATGTGCAGAAGAAAAGTAAATCATTATTATTAAGTTGTTTGCAGGTCTTGAAAAAGTCTTAAAAAGCACTGGTTTAGGTTTCTTTGAAAGTTGTATTAAAAAGTCTGTAATTTCAGATTTTAACAGTGATCAAATGTTTTCCTTTATGATTTGATCACACACTGTCCTGGAAAAATCCAGCTCTGGAATTCCTGTGAAAATTGTAGGTCCTGGTTTGTAGGTCCTGGTTTGATTAGGTTAGGTTGGTAAATTAATGATATTAATAGGATTTATTGTCACATACTGCTAGTATGCCCTGAAAAAACAAATCCATTCTGTGTGATATATCAAATGTCCTACTGAGTCTGATTTTATTTAATATGATTTAAATAAGGTCACCAAATTATTTTAAGAGACAGGTCAATGATGGGCAACATTTGAATACATGTTGTTTAGATTAGGCTGGTTGAAATAATTATCTGGCTTCATAACCCAAGTGAATAAACCAGAGTGAGTGAATCCACTGTCCTTATTTGTGTCTGTGCAGCAGTGCCTCCTGTCAACCTGTTGGCCCAGAACTTTGGAGGACTAAACCTCAGCTCCCCACCCCATGTGACACCCATCAGACCACCAACTAATCCCATGATGGCAGGCAGTACCATGACGATGGGCATGCCTGCTTCCATGGCAGCGGGTATGCCATCTTCAATGACCACGGGCACCATGGGGATGGGGGGAATTCCTGTAAACCAAGGCATGATGGGAATGAACATGAGCATGAATATGGGCATGACCACTCCAGTGATGATGGGCGGGATGTCTGGCATGGGAGTGCCAGGAGTCGGGATGGGCCTAGCACACTCCATCACCCCAGCTGTGGTCCCACCCAAACAAGATGCCTTTGCTAACTTTGGCAATTTTGGGAAATGAAGGAGCGCAAATGTGTGTGAGTGCGAGTGTGCATGTCTGACAATAGGAGAGTGTGAACCACAGAAGGACTGGTGTACTTGAAGACAACCTTGCATGTTTCTCACTGCTTCTGCTCTTTTTGGTGAGGTGGCACCAGTGATCGTCCACCATCCCAGTCTGATGATGTGATCTTGGAAGCAAGGGAGAGTGCCCACTGGTGCCCCGCACCCACTGGTATTTTGATGTGTGAATTTCATGGCGCACACGAATTGCCCGAAGAGCAGGAAAGTTGTCAACCCACAGCCTCTAGTAATTACTATCCTATGGGGAAGGAATCTCATCTTTACCCGGTTTTATATATGAACTGCAGTGTATCCCCGTTCATTACAAAACATTGCTGCAAAACTTTCTCTGTAACCGTGCAGAGAATTCAATCAGTGTGGTTGACTCAGATGAAAATGGCATCGCTGCCTTAATTTTGCATTTTAGCCTGAGAGATCATATTTCAGATCATGTCAATCACAAAATCTAAGTCATTACATTATTGCCAGCGGTTGACTGTTCCAATCTGTCGCTCCCCCTGCAAACAGTATAAGAGTCAACGCATCTGGAACATACAGAATCTATACTCTGGTCATAGTAGCAGAGGGCAGGGTGGGTGTGTATGCAGTGAGAAAATGAATAGCGTATTACATCTTCTTCTCTTCGTCCTCCCCTTCTTTTTATATCAGGCTTGTAGCAGTTTCACAGTAGATGGATTTACAGTAGGACACCTAAACATTTCATTGATGTTTAATGAACACCATGAAAAAAAGGTCCCTAAATACTGTTGAGCTCTTTAACAGATCACTATTCAAAGTGATCCTTGTCCTCCTACTTTCATTTTTGGATACCTCTGTCAGATTAATACCCAGTGAAAGGGCCAGTCAGTATTTTACTCAAATTACTACTATCTGATATATTTGAATTTACCCCCCCCCAGACATGCCGTTGTAGGACACTTGACTTTCTGTGCCATGCAGACAGACACTGCTTATGGACAAAGGAAGAGAAATGGCTTTGAAAGAGTATTTTCCTGTCTACAGAG
>OMNW01035155.1:0-40185 GCA_900303245.1 Selene dorsalis | reverse complement strand
GAGGGTCACCATCTACAAGACTGAACATCACAATCATCTACATTTCTTTCATTTTTAGGCAGTGCCACACAGCTGATTTTTTGACACACCTCAGCAATGTACCTTTAATTACAAAGTATTTTCTCCAATTAACATTTTTCATCTCACAGCTAACTTTTTAGTCTCTTGCGTTTCTGGGTTTCACAAATGACGTGCTACTAAAAAAATAATCACTCCTACATTTGACTTGGTTTAGATGAACCCAATGAATTGGATTTTTTTTCTATTAGCTGAATTTAATAAATGATTTCTATGGCTAGCTGAGGACCAATCCAAAGGGTTTGGGGATCTCGAGTGAGGTGTATGTGAAAATATGAGAAATGAATGAATGAGTGTGTGTGAAGTGTATGGGTTCAGTTTTCTCTGTTTGATGTGCAAACACAGCTAAGCAGAGCCTCCTGTCATTTTCTGAGGTACTGCACTCCAAATGACCAAATCTTTATTTTGTTACTCTCAGAAGGATGATTCCATAGCTATTAGTTTAATATTTTATTAGTTTACTTGTAAGGTTGTGCTCATATGGGAGAGCTACTAAAAATCATTATTTAGTTAATGGGAATCATGTTTTTTTTTTCTCGGTACAGCTGGTTTCATTTGATTGTTCTCTATATTTTCTGTACTTCATTCAACATTAAATTAAATTATAACATTGGTCAGTCTCATTTTTTATAACTTATGCTGGCAGACAAAATGAATTTCCCTTTGGGGATTAATAAAGTAATTCGTATGGTATGGTTTAGTTGGTCTTAATTGCCTTTTGATGTTTTCAATAGGTTTACATTTGACCTTGAATGGGGTCATAGCTAATACCAGTAGTTTTTGGCTTGATGAAATTAGATTTGACAACCTTAAAAAGATGATGTAACAAAAACAGTTGTATAACTAAAAGCATATAACTATTTTAACAATTATCCATGGCCTGAAGACAATATTTTCAACTGTTGGTGACAGTTTGAAGGTATATCAGCTATAACTTATGTTAACTGAATTATTTTGACTATAAACCCCTCTGTTTGTTTGCTAACTGTCAGGTGTTGTGGCTGACTTGATTGTTAACATTCAAAAACGTTCTGTGTTGCTTAGGCAACAGAGAATGTTGCTATGCCACAATCCAGATCAAACGACATTTTACGGTAGACCCTAACACCGACTTTCAACAGCGAAGGTGGTAGCCATGAACGGAAAAACTCAAACAGGAACGGGTAAAACGGTCCAACAACACGAGCACCGTCCTTCCACCACGGAGCCAGGCCGGGAGCCAGGGAGCCCTCGGCTCTGTCACTTCAGAGACGGAGACCAGGCCCGGCTGAACGGGACCAGGACTCTCTCTGCGTTCTCGTTCGGCCATAGAAATGAATTTGGACACGAGCAGCTACCGGTCATATCGACCTTTTTAAACAAGCCATCCCCTGACTCGGGCCTGTCAGTGGCAGAGAGCTGTGATGATGCCCGGGTCACATCAGAAATGGTCCCTTCAGGAGCCCACGATGAAGGTGTTGCCACCCAGAGACCGGGTCAAGTACAGGTTGCAGCTGCGCCTGGAACAGTCCTGAAGCCAGATCCAGATCCGGATCCGCTACACCTGACCACAGCCTCAGCCAGCCTAAGTGCAGTCAGTATGTTTACCATCCCGCCGAAAGTGGAAGGTATAGTATAGATCCAATCAGCAACAAAGGGAACGTTCACAAACGTCCCCCACAACACAACAAACCATTCCCCCAGCTTTCTATACTGTGAAAGCGCGGCATTTAAACCACTGCATCTATGTCTGTGTGAGAACATTAGTTCCAAATGTTACATAAATTACTCAGAAGAAATTACATTGATGTTTGATAGTGTTAAGCAAATAGCATTTGTTTTATGAGCTTCAGTACAGAGCTTATGGTTTTTGGTCTGGTTTCATACTGTTTCATAGCTGTAAGATCATTTGTATAGTACACGTTATTCTAAATGTTGTCTTTATCTACAAATTAACCAATCAGTGTCGAAATATCTCCCTCAGATCTGAAGCACATGCTGTCTGTCCAAGGGAAGGATGGACATATCAAACGGCCGATGAATGCCTTTATGGTGTGGTCTCACATCCATCGATGTGTCCTACGCAAAACCTACCCTGGAGCTGGCATGATAGACTCCAGTGTTCAGCTGGGCTTTGAATGGTCCAAGCTGAGTGCGGAGCAGAAGAAGCCCTACTTTGAAGTAGCTGACAAACTGAAAGACATGCACAAACAGCAATTTCCTGGTATGAAAGGCAGCAGCTATTAGTGACTAGGAGATAATGAACATTTACTGCAGAGTTACTGCACATACTTTCAACTCGGTTTCAAACTGTTCTCTACTCTGCCTCTTTACTTTGTTGTATCATGCCAGATTATGAGTTTCGCCCCCAGAAGAAGAGAGGCAAACAGTGTTTGTCTTCAGGGTGGGGAACAGGACAGGGAGGAAGGGCCCCCAGTGTTTCCTCTTTTGTCTCACAAGCCGTGCCTCCAGTGGTACCTCCAGCCGTATCTTCATCCATACCTCCAGCGGTACCTCCAGCTGTATCTTCATCCATACATCCAGCGGTACCTCCAGCCGTATCTTCATCCATACATCCAGCGGTACCTCCAGCCGTACCTTTAGGCATACCTTCATCCCTATCTCCAGCTGCACTTCAACCCTTCCCTCCAGCAATACATCCAGCTGAGTCCAACTTACTGGGGCTTACCATGTACCCATATCCCACCCTGATGGCCCTCCCAGTGCGCTACCATCAATACCCATCTTTCTGCCCATATCATGCAATGGGCCTGTACCCCATGGTCCAGATCCCCAATTCAAGGTTAAGCTTGTTTAATGTTACATTATATTTTACATGGCTTAAAAACTGATAGAAATTACACCTCAATGACATTTGCTTTGATGGATTCAGTGGAATACTTCATAATTTAGATCGTTTGAGCTAATATCTGTTTTCCCACAGTCACCCAAATGCCAGCAGCTCCTTGGAAGAAGTGGGGAACAACACAACGCAACACCAACACAACACTCAAGTGCCGAGAGAAGACGCAGCTCTGGCTGCGAAGCATCAGCCAACTGATGTTAGTCATGAAGTCCTCATTGAATGTAGCACAACAGCAGAGAGCCTGGCCCAGCCTGACAGTGTCAGTAACATCAAAGAGGAGTGTAAGAACGAGGATGATGTTGATGTTGTTGGACTGCTTTAAGAGATTTTCAGTACACACACACACACACACACAGCAAATATACCACATACTTTTTTTTATTTTATCTGATTTTCAGCTGTAATTATATTCAGACTTTAGACATGTGCACATATTGAGAAGTACACATACTCTCCTTAAGTACAATTCTGATGTACAGACACTTTATATATAATGAGTTCCCCATAGTAAAAAATAGAGGAAGGCCAGAACAGAGACAGAGACATTAAACAACAGAATTTGAATGTGAATTATTCCTTAAGATTCAAAGATTTCACATGAAATGAGCTTGAATGTGATTAAATGTGTGAATAAACTGTTACAATTATAAACTCTTTGCCAGTGAGAACAGATTTGTCACATAAGCAAGACAAAACAGTAATGTAACACAACTTGGCAGTATAAATACCTTGTGCAAAGAGTAGGCCTATGTGGAGAAATAAAATCACTTTGATAAATGCTTGAATGTTTTTATCCCTATTTAAATTGGTAGTGGTGCAATTCAGTCAGTTGCGGCAGAAATATGTATTACAAAAACAAACACCCAGGAAAAGAAAAAAAAATATTTATACAGTATATATATTTATATACTTTTTACACATGCCCAAACTTTTTTCCACATATTTTTTCCAGACAAAATAGTTACTCAGATAATTCAGAAAAATTAAGTTGAAAAAAAAATCTGTTTTCACAGATTATGAAAATTAAGGGAGTTTAGGCAGAAAATCCTGGCAGAATGTGTATTTTACCTGATCTTAAATCATAAACATAACTCCCATTAAATCATAAATCATCAACTCTATCAAAAAAAGAAAGAAAGAAAAAAGAATCGCCCGTTTTTTTGTTGTTTGACTCTCAGGGCTTCCGTACCCTGCACACTGCCTGAACACAAAAGACATCATGATATATAGGACCCAAGTGGACGAACGACAACTCGGCTAAACCTCGGTGAAAGAAATGACCATCCAATCATAACTCACACGGCTCGGACTGTACCATGATTGACACCAACATTCAACCAATACAAAACCGAGAATTCACCAAGGGGCGTTTCCAGGAAGAGAATGGTTACATTTTCCTGTAATGGCGGACCAGGCAGAGAGCGAGACTATCGGGTTCAGCGACAACAGGTCAGATAAAAGCGCAGTAATTGCTAAAATGAACATCAACGCATCGGAATATTAAGCACAAACTGAGGCTTTGTATGAACTTGTTTTTGGAGCAGAGGTTGTGATAAACACTGGTTTTACTTGTGAAGGTAGAGCCAATGTAGCTAACTAGCTTGTAGCTAACTAGCCTGTGTTGCCAAGCGGCTCGCCTCTGCTTTCCTCTCGTGGCACGCGGTAAACACCGGCAGCCAGGTCAAACACCGTCACATATTTTCCCCTTACCTCGGGCTGCTCGTCTCGCAGTGCCCTGGAGGATGTGATCAGACACGGCTTATTTGTTCGTTGCATAAATGTGAATGGCTCTGGCTAAGCTATGCTACATTCATTAGTAAGCAGGGGCGCAAAACTTCACGTCCGTTCAGTGTTTTGAATGAACTGAAGTACAGTTAGTCCAGTTAGGTCCACCGACGGAGTGTTTGTGTTTTGTTTTGTGTCGAGTATGTGCCCCCACCGGCCAACAGGATGCTACCATTGAGAATTTAGCATCAAATGAGGGATATTAAACCAAGAAGCTAAACAACGCGGGGTTGGGTGAATGCATTTTTTAAGAACACATGTCTGCAGCTCATACAGTACTGTGCAAACGTTAAGATGATTACATTACCATCCGTCATGCAGTGCCATCAGGTAGATGTCAGATCGATCCCTGATTCATTCTGTGGTATGACAGCGACCCAAAACATGGAACGTGGGTAAAGCTCGTCAGTCACAGGAAGCTGCAACAGAGGGTCTTGCCCTTTTTTGTGGTTCCAATAAATAAAGAGTGGATTAATTTATTTCAGTTTATTATACTTTGTATTAATTGGGTTGATACATGTAAGTTATTGGTGGTCCACACCTATATGTTATGCCTTATGTTTTTACACTGCACTGTAGTGGTAGAACCATAACCTTACAATCAATATGCTAATTAGTTTCACAGAGGCAACATAAATTTAGAAAGTTTTTGTAATAATCAACAAAGACATAATTTCTTACGTCTTAACAAGCATCTTTCCTCTGTACTGTCTGTCAGTCTTTAAATTTAAATTGCCTGAGATTTTGTTGACTGGTTTGATAGAAAGCACACATGTAGGTATCTGTACACACTGTAACTCAGTATTACTTTGTTTGTTGCTAGAATGGTGCAGCAGGCAGTGCGGTTCCGCGGCCCTGCCCCTGCAGCTGCCCAGACCCCAGTGTTACGAGGCCCTCCACCACTCCTTAGGCCACCGCCACCTCCGTTTGGGATGATGAGGGGACCCCCACCACGACCCCCATTTGCACGTCCACCATTTGATCCCAACATGCCGCCCATCCCACCCCCAGGAGGCATGCCACCACCCATTGGCCCGCCCCACTTACAGGTGACTGATTCCCATTCTTATACAATACACATTTTTCTATATACTCAACAAGGGTGCTGCGTTTTTCTTCACATTGATGTTCTGCTCAGCATTTACAGGAAGACAGAGGAGAGCTCCTGAAGTATGAGTTATTTGTTCAATATTTTATCATCACTTGGACAGTTTAGAAAATTGTTGCTGTCTATTAGTGACTTCACATAATGCACTAATGCATGCTGACTGCAAGGTTATCCTTGAGGTGAAAAGAAAATCATATAATAGTATGGAGACTGACTTGGAGGAGAAGAGAGCTCTCTTCCTTCAACAGGAACAAGAACTCAGTGGTGTTAAAGATAACATTATTTATTCATCATAACTCTGTCTTGAGATTCACTGTGAATGTGTAGATTATGACTATCACTATGAGACACAACCTTTCAATACATTTTCTACTGCAGTTGATACATTTTAAACATCTCTTGGGTTTTATGGCCAGTTCTGAATATAAGTCAGTAGGACTGCTTTATGGTAATTGATTTGCAAGTATATTTGCTGCATTGTTAGCCTTTGTGGTTAGCCAAAAACACATTCACATCTGTTTTTCTGTTTTCAACAGCCTTTTTGTAAAATGCATGTTATTGATAAGCATGATAAAAAATGACATTTACTGTGATGGAACATAGGACACTCTTATCTTTACTGTCTCTCTGTGTGTGATTGAAGTCCCAAGCAAAGTGTAAATCCTTCTGCAGAGGTATGATCCCAAGGTTGTTTTTGAATTCACATTGATCAGTGGTGCAGCCATTTGGCAGCAGAGTCTGCAAAGAAATTGACCACAAAGACAGCTGCAGTCCTAGCATGAATAACAGCAACATTATCTCTTAGAAAGACACACCAACTGAACCAGGACTCTTCCCGGTTCAGTTGGTGCGTTGGTGTGGAAAACACTGTTTTTATTATCTCTTTGCCTTCCACTGTCGTCTGTGATTCAGTTGATGCACAGACTCCTAATTGGAATTCATGGTGTTGAGTAACACACAGGCTGCTGGCTAAATAGTCAACTGCTTATCTGACTTGCCACCTTTCTGTACCCAATTAAGTCACATTTCTTTGGAGGATGGGGGAGTCTTTTGGGCTAATTTTCATTCCTAGCCCTACTCCTTAAACATTGGAAAGTAAATGCTGGTTCTCTATCTTCCCTGCAGAGACCTCCGTTCCTTCCCCCTCCCATCGGTAACCTGCCACCTCCTCCAGGGATGCTGTTTCCTCCTGGGATGCCCCCTGTTCCTGCATCTGGAAACCCCGCTTTGAACCCCACAGAAGAGATCTGGGTAGAGAATAAGACGCCAGAGGGAAAAGTAAGCAGGAAGTCATATGTATGCACATTGCATGGTTGCGACAGTGATTTATGGAGTTTGGGAAAAGGATGGAGAATCGATTAATGATTTTTCAGAAATTTATGAAAAGTACAGGTCTGAATTTCTAGTTTAGACTGGATTAGTCTGATGCAGTTTCAATACCAGAGTAATATATGAAGCTGATACTAGACTGCCAAAGCTGAGCCACTGGAGCTAATTGCTTGGTTGCACTTTTTACAGGCGGAAGTCTCTGAAACTAAAACATTTCAAGTGCTGTTCACTGCTCTAAGGAGCCAGTGACTCACTAAAAAGGGCTGTTGTGTCTCATCACACTCACACAGACCTAGTTAAGGAAAATCTCTTGGTAAATTGTCTAGTGAATGTCTTTCCCTTATGACTGTAAATTGTTGTTGTGTTTTAAAATGAGTTGGATGACAGATAGTAGTTTTATCCTCTTACATCTACCCCTATATTCTTATTTTTGTCATACACATGTTTTCTTGTCTTTTCTCTCTTTTCAAGGCATATTACTACAATGCCAGGACCAGAGAGTCATCGTGGAGTAAACCAGACGGTGTGAAGATCATCCAGCAGTCAGAGCTCAACCCTCTTCTCGTAGCGGGGCCCGGGGCTGCAGGCTCGGGCGCAAATGCAGGGGTGACTGCGGCTGCCAGCTCCAGCAGTGTCAACACTACAGTCAGCACGGCAGCAGCAGGAGCCTCACCTACTCAGGCCCCGTCCACAACCCCCTCCCGCACACTCACCTCCAGTCCAGACTCAACCACCTCCCCCTCCCCATCTGTGACCATTGCAGGTAAATATACCCTGTCATATCAAGCAGACACACTCACATACACATAACAAAAGCAAATATAACCATCCTTGTATGTTTGTCTCTTTATTTTCCAAAAGCCACTGTTGTAGCAGACCTGCCCCCTGTTGCCACAGTGACCTCAACCGTTGCTGTGTCTCCAGTCACCGTGGTGACTGTTTCCACGGTGCCATCACCTGTTACGGCAGTGCAGACTGTGCCGCTGCTGCCTGCAGCCCTGCCTCACAGTGTGGCCCAGCCCACCGCAGCCATACCTGCCTTCCCCCCTGTCATGGTGCCACCTTTCAGGGTGCCCTTGCCAGGAATGCACATTCCTCTGCCAGGTAAAAACTATCAACTAAGAGAGCAAGAAACTAGCAAACCACAATATGTAGCTGCTACTACTATCAATATGCCTCGAACCAGTTGTTCATATAAATATATATATAGGAGGACCTATAAATGATGGTAGATATACTGCCCATCTGGTTGGTAGAGTTGACAAACATCTGAGCACCTACAGATATTTTGAATACGGTCCTTAAGTTAATATCAGTTAGCTATATTGCAGAATTATTGGTAGGGTTCTGGTACATTTTTGATTTTAGATTGATATTTAAAAACCAGCGATGCCCTGAAACAAATATAAGAACCAGTAATATGGAGATTGGGGTGTATTTTTGATGGATTGGAATTGGCTAAAATGCAGCTAAAATCTGAACATTACTACACTATAGAGTTTGTGCTATGTATCCTACAGCGTTGCTTTTTACTGGTATATGTGGAGGGTTAGAGTTAGCACGTGAGTACATAGAATAGTTCACTGCTCACAACAGGTCTTGGTGCTTTAGATTACATTTTAGGCTGATTTAAATGCTCTTGTTAGTCCTCTTTGTTTGCTTTCAGAATCTTTTCTGTCGCTTTTCTCTTCTCCTTTACACATCTTCCCTCTTGATTCTCTCTGTCCTTCATTTTAATGTTTTGAGGAAAAGGTTCATTTGGGTAATTTCCTCTCTATTATGCCCGTTGTGGGCGAATTGTCTGGCATTATCAGAATTATGATCAGATGAAGTAGGTTTATGAGGGCTGTTGTTTATCCAACTGATAAGTATCAGTCTGAGAGCTTCCTTAGACATTTTTGGTGTTTAAACATTAAGCATTTGCTCATTTAGATTTTTTTAAAAATTCCTTTTACAATTTCCTTTCTTTGCTTTATATGAAACATAGATATAATGGCCTCTAAATCAATCTTAGAGCAGCTTGCAAACCCGATGTACAGTGTACTCTTAAAATACATTACAAACACTTTGGCATAAACATCTGCAGAGACTAATAGTTGTAGCATTAGTGATGTACGCTCCAAACTTTGGGCGTGTGATTGTCTGAGTGGGGCCACACACACAAACACTTACACACCATGGTAGCTGATGTCTAGTGTCTTGCTGTGTTCAACCACATGCTTGCTTGTCCATTGTTCTTTCAGGTGTAGCAATGATGCAGATAGTAGGTGCACCCTGTGTAAAGGCAGGCCCCAGCGCCAACGGTAAACACCCAGCCGCTCGCCTCTCAGACCTACAGTAGATGGCATGGTAGTGAATGATGTCTACATGAGTCATATGGTGTATATATGGGAACCCTCAAACAGTGGCACGGTGGTGAATGCTGTGAACATGATCCATCCGGTGTACAGCGGTGAGGTTTTTCTCCATTTCCACAAACAGAAGCAGAATATGCATCTTGACTGTGATTATACGTGAAGACGTCACACTCTGGATTAAATATGGCACATAAAACATTTCACCACCTGCATATTTTTAAGGTGGACAATGTATTGAAGGCTAGGTTATAGCATTTTAGTTAACACACCCTGGAATTCCAAGTATTCCCAGGTTCAAACGTTAAGAGCATTCAGCCCTCACTAACTGATAAGTGCGCCTTGTCGTTGTGTTGTCAGGAACTGGTAGTCAGCTGTGTAGCTCCGCTTACTGTGACTTGAAAATTAGCAGCCTATTGTTAGATCGGGTCAAGTCACTGATTGTTTGGATCAGTCATTTATTTTAGGTGAATGGTTGACTGCAAACAAGCTGAGACAGAGGCCATGTTTGTAAGGACAGTCCCATTAATGCCAGCTGCTGCTCTCCAGTAGTGCTTCAGTAGTGCAACAGTTAGGACTACGTCTTGTGGTTGTCCTCTTTTGTGGCATGGTTGTGTGTGTGGTCACTGCTTTGTCTGTTTGTGTATGTGGCCTGTATTTGTTGTCTATTGAGTTATGTTAAGACTGCAGCAGTTTATTGCACAAAATGATAATATTGTTTTTTTTTTAATTCACACACTCATCCATTAATCCACTTATCTAGATAATGAGACAGATTTTTGCAGGCAAAGGTCTTTTATCAGTCTTTTTGTGCAGCTCACTCTCTTACATCTGATTTTCCTATAACATGTTGATTGGAAATGGGAAACCTAGAATATGACATTCCACAAAATGATGTAATAACAAATGCTTTTTCTAGAGTTTAGTCCACTGCAACTGCTTTTAGTGGCTCAGACAGAAAGATGACAGTCAGTCAAACATGGTTTGTCTCTTTCCTCTCAGGTATGCTTCCTGGCATGGGCCCGCCTTTAGTTTCCATGATGCACCCCCAGCTGGCTCTCTCAGCAGCCCCTGCCTCCATGGCCGGATCCCTGCAGCTCCCTGAGTGGTCAGAGTACAAAACTGCTGATGGGAAAACGTACTACTACAACAACCGAACACTGGAGTCCACCTGGGAGAAACCACAGGCCCTGCTGGAGAAAGGTAGGCACTGCCATTTGTCAGACATGCACAAGACCTCTGTGTCCATATTCACAAACCCCCACAGAGGCCTGTTCATACATTTCACATCTGTGTGTCTGCGAGGGTCCACATGAGCCCGAAATATGTCACTACACAAACTGTATGTACAGCACGTGGACTAACTGCATGCTCAAGATGATAAGATGGATTCTTGTTTTGAAGAGGAGATTGAAAGGACATCCAGCATTACTGAAATTTATGATTCATCTTTCAAACAATACAAAGACGGCCAACTGGCATTGAACTCCTGGCCCTGTTCTCCTGCACTTGTTAAGTGGATGCACATTATATTTTCTCTTTCTCTTGTACTTCAAGAAGTAGACGGTCTGTGTGGACTGCCAGAATGAAATGGAACGCCACAAACCCTAATTGTACTATGCGTGGAATTGCATGCACGTCCACACAACTGAGGAAATGTCTGCAGCTGTCCATGAACACACAAAGTATGTCCCTGCCTTTAGACTAAAAGTGCCTCCTAACAAGCTGAGTTAGGAGAAACTCCATAAAAAAAAAATAAGGGGCCTGTCAGACCTAAACTACTGATCTGAGATGTGACATAACCTTTTGATGTAAAAGTAGGTCCTGAGTCTGTCAGAAGAAAACCTCTTAGTCACAAAGACCTGCTCACAGGACTCAATGTGCTGCAGATGATGTGCTTCATTGCGTTAGTGTTTTGTAATCCTGTAATTCTAGATGCATCATCCCCACTGGTTTTCCATCACAGTGTTGCACTATGGCTGGAGTTGCTTTTAAATTGCTCTCACACTGTTTTTTGTCTGTGTCATTAGAAAAGGAAGCAGAAAAGGCCAAGGAACGTCTTGCCCAGGAGGAAGCTGAGGCAATGGAGATGGAGGATGAGGAGAACAAAGCAGAAAACACTAACAACGAGAAGGAGGTTTGTGAAAAGCAGAAATATCCAATTCAGCAATAAAAACAGGTGACAATGGGTACATACATACAATTTGGCATTTATTTTTAATGCAAATTTGCTCAAATGTAACGGAATCCATATCAGGATTGTATGTTGTTTTTATCTTAGCATTACTAAAGCATTATGGGAGGTGTATTTCCATTATACATTTTTTCAAATTTAGCTTTTTTTTTGGTAACCAGTGGTTTTATACCATTTTTATCAGAGGAAAAACAAGCCCTTACTGAAATCAGTATCACCGATACCGATCACACAGTGTCTATTTGAACTTGAAGCTTGCTTTTTATAGTAGCAAGTTTCAAGTTGTAGTATTGATTATTCATTTATTTAAGTTACTCTCAACACTGTTTATGAACCATAATTAAGAGATTAGATAGTATCCTGAATTGACATCTCTGTTCTGCAGCTATGCAACATTCCACATGTTTGAGGCTCAGCTCAAGACTCAGCTTCAACAATTTCTTCCTGTGGGAAAATAAATAAAATTAAATAAAAAAACAATTAAAAAAAACATTCTATATCCATCTACTTGTAACTTTTTCTAAGCTGAGGTTTTTTTATTACCTTTTTAGGAGAGAGAGAGAGTGGCATGTAAAGCTAGATATGCATGGAATATGACACATCAGTATATTTCCCCGTTAATCATATTTTGCAGGAATATTTCTACATGGATAACTATTCATTTAAATTGTGCATATATGTCTTGGGGCCTGCCATTAATAATTTTTTTCTTTGTTACGTTATTAATATTTTTGGACTCGTAAGATGTGATAAGATGCACTGTGGTTTAACACCTTAATGTTCTGTCTCTATCAAGGAGCCAAAAGAAGAGGAGATGACAGAAGAGGAAAAGGCAGCTCAGAAAGCTAGGCCAGTAGCTACCAATCCCATCCCTGGCACACCATGGTACACACACCACACCACAGTTCACTGGATGTCTCCTTTCTACTATCATGCAATAGATGTAATGCATTCTTTCTTTCTCCTTTCCTCAGGTGTGTTGTGTGGACAGGTGACGATCGTGTGTTTTTCTACAACCCGACAACACGGCTGTCCATGTGGGACCGACCAGAGGAGCTGGTTGGACGAGCCGACGTTGACAAGCACATCCAGGAGCCGCCACACAAGAGAGGGCTGGAGGACAGCAAGAAGACAGGTGAGAACAAAGGCACTCACATGGAGTCAATCATTGTCACATTGTACACAGCACTTATGATACTTGTGCTTGGTTGGTAGCATTGATCAACAAAAATCATTAGAGTGCCACTGTCACTTCTAAATACCATACACTGCAGTGTCAAGTATTGATTTTCTGTCTGTGTCTTTGCGCCCAGGAATCAATAAGGAGGAATCTGAATTAGCCATCGCTACTGAAGAGAGTCCAGATGAGGAGCCAACTAAAGCCAAAAAGAGGAAGTAAGTATCTTATTGTTAAAAAAGGCGAAGAGTAGGAGGGCTACAGGTAGTGATGATATTCTAGATCTTCACTGAGACCCGGGTACTGGGTTGCCCTTAACTTAATGATCCAAAAACTCACTTGTTGGTTTAGTTGTCTCAGCCTATTACCTCCCCTTAAGGTTTTTGGTATGTGGTCTATACCTATGGCCCTGAGGATGGAAGGATCGCTGTTATGTTTATCCCTAAAATGATGAGCCATTGGATAGTTTTTGTTCTTATTACATATTTATGTTCAGAAACCCTGTCTTGTAATCGGCATTTAGTTCTGCCAATATGAAACACATAGGGAGAAAGAGGGCGTTCCAATTTGTAAATCACAAATGTTGTCTTGCAGTTGATGAATTGCTAAGTAAGTCCTATAAAACCACAAAATATTCTGTCTAGTCTTGTTAATCTTTAACCTTCCTCTTCACCCTCGCAGGAAGGAGGAAGTCAAGGAGGCAGACTCAGAGAAGGAGGCAGCAATGGAGGCAGAACTCAGAGCTGCCAGAGAACGAGCTATAGTGCCGCTGGAGGCCAGGATGACGCAGTTCAGAGAAATGCTGCTGGAGAGAGGGGTAACACTAACGTTATGCTAAAATTACTGCATTTTTTAACAAAGAGCACGTCAGGCTTTGTTTGAACCCACCTTGTTCCTGTTCCTTCGTCACTTCTTGAATTGTTCAAACTCACTGTCACACACAAACTATGAAATTTTACTTAATAATCTTGTAGGTTTTGTCTTTGGTTTGTTTATAGATGTAGATAGTTCATACCAGCCGTGTGTGGTATATGGTCACAGCTTACCGTCGCTGTCTGTCTAATGCAAGTGTTGTTTCTTTTTCATGTAGGTGTCTGCATTCTCAACTTGGGACAAAGAGCTTCATAAGATTGTGTTTGACCCTCGTTACCTGCTCCTCAACCCAAAGGAGAGAAAACAGGTGCAGCTTCTCTTCCTGCCTCATGTGTTTCTCTCTCCTCCCTCATGAGTACACCCTCTCTCTTTCTCATACTATTGTTTTGTGATTATTTCCTCTCAAGGTGTTCGATCAGTATGTGAAGACGCGAGCGGAGGAGGAGAGGAAGGAGAAGAAGAATAAGCTGATGCAGGCCAAAGACGAGTTCAGGAGGATGATGGAGGAGGCGAAGCTCACACCCAGGTAAAGGGACCGGCCAGATTGTCTACCAGTCTGTAATTTCTATTTTAAAGAGTGGTCCTATTGTGTAGAAGATGTAACCTCTAGAGATGTTTATAACTGTTTTGCAGAACAACGTTTAGTGAATTTGCTTTGAAGCACGGCCGAGACCCACGATTTAAGACCATAGAGAAGATGAAGGACAGAGAGGCCATCTTCACAGAATTCATCACAGCGATGAGGAAGAGAGAGAAAGAGGACTCCAAGTCCAGAGGAGAGAAGGTATCAGTCAGACACAGTCATCAGTGCACAGCATCAGCTTCAGTTGAATGGGAGGAACTGATGTAAGATGTTTGAAGATGAAATTTTATGATGGAGAGAAGTTAAGGAGCTCTCCTTCGGACTTTGGTTACTGGACGTATATCTAACTAATGTTGATGTGTCTGCGTTTGGTTCCAGGTGAAGCAAGACTTCTTTGATCTACTAAATGAGCAGCATATAGAGGGAGGCCAGCGGTGGAGCAAAGTGAAAGAGCGGCTGGAGACCGACCCACGGTACAAGTCTGTGGAAAGCTCTGCACTCAGAGAAGAACTCTTCAAACAGTACATGGAAAAACAAGCCAAGGTAGGAAGAAGCATTCATGAGTGCTCGACAGATGGGAAACATGACATGAAACATGAATCAGATGTACCATGGACCCGAGGTTTCAACTCACTGAAACTTAAAAAGCACATGAGAAGGCCACACACTGCAGTGCAGAAAACATCTGTGTCAATCTGACACCACATGGTGTAAATAAACAAACTTGATGCAAACTCAGTCTTACAACACAACTGAAGTGTTTCAAGAGGGCACTAAAAAGTGACTGAGACTGAATGTTCAACATCCAGCTGTGACTTTTGAAGTTAAAAGCATTGAAAAACAAGTGTGTCCCAGGAGATTCATCACTTTTAGTTTTCATCTTGAGTTATTTGTTCTGCCTTCATTCTGAGAACGAGAGAGACAGACACTGAAATAATAAAGAGTGTGTGGTTTTAATTTTATGTGCTTGTGCTCTGTGTGTCTGATCTGTGTGAGAGCAGTTGCACAGTTTTTGTTCTGTTAAGCATTTCATCTTGTTGCGTTCGCTGCCATGGCAATAGTTTATTGGCTCCCAACTGGAGAATCAGTGCCACCAGCTGTTTATGTCTGCATAACAGCAGTAGGTGGAAACATGCATTGAATAGTGTTTTTCAATTTTCTGGATTTACGCTATGATTGGATGGAAACCCCTCGATCGTTACCATCAGGTAACCAACAAAACTGTGTGTCGTCCCCCGCAGAGCGTGGACATCGAGAAGGAGCGAGAGCTGGAGCGACAGGCCCGTATCGAGGCCAGTCTCAGAGAGAGGGAGCGGGAGGTGCAGAAGGCCCGATCAGAGCAGACCAAAGAGATCGACCGTGAAAGGGAGCAGCACAAGAGGGAGGAGGCCATTCAGCATTTCAAAGCTCTCATGTCTGACATGGTGAGATGCTCTGCATAGTTTTGCACTTCACTGAAATACACTGTAATGTGATGAAAAAATAGTATGACACGGTATTTGAATTTTCATTGAATCCTGATCCTATTTGTCATTAAACAACAGTTGGATCTCTCTTCAGAATCAGATTTTTTGAGAAAGTAACATGTTTGCAGGAGGTCCACTTTAATTATTGCCTCCCAACTAGAACCAGTGTAATTTCACTTTGTGCTAGAGACATTGATCCCAGACAGCATCATTAAAGTTTATTCACACTTCTTTGCACCTGAACAGTTTTTCCTCTACTCAATCCCCAGGTGCGTTCTTCAGATGCAACGTGGTCAGACACACGTCGGAACCTGCGGAAGGACCATCGCTGGGAGTCGGCTTCGCTGCTGGAGAGAGAGGAGAAGGAGAAGCTGTTTAACGATCACGTGGAAGCTCTGGCCAAGAAGAAGAAGGAGCATTTCAGGCAGCTACTGGATGAGACCAGCATGGTGAGACGTGAAAACGTGGATAGAGAAAATATGCTCACAGCAGTGTCAGCAGCTGGAAAAGCTGCCAGTCATCTGTAATTAGGAATTCATCTATTCTTTTATTTGCTTTCCTAAAATAATTCTCTGCAGATTAATAATGTGTCAATATTGTTTGTGCTTCATCCTTTTTTTTTCCAACAACCTGGGTCACTTTGATCATTCATTGACGAATGCTCCTTCATGTTGTAGATCACTCTGACAACTACGTGGAAGGAGGTGAAGAAGGTCATCAAGGAGGATCCTCGCTGTATCAAGTTCTCCTCCAGTGACAGAGTAAGACCTTTAATGGAGCACCTTTATCATTATAAAAGGATAAAAGATGAGTCACTTTAAAATGCTGCAGTTGTGGGGTAAGAATTTTAAACAAAATGATTTTTAAAACCTCAAACATTCCTCCCCGTCAGCTCTGACAGACCAACAAATGCACAATTACTTAAATCTAAAAAAATGTTTTTCCCTGAACTGAGCCAGGTCAGTCCAAAGGACAACAGTCTCCAGCTTCTCCTTATTAAAGAAAAATGTTCTAAAACTCCAGCTCCACCCAGTCACTGTTGTTTCTATACCTCATCTGAAGCACATATAACTTTGACCTCATCTGTGCATTGTTCCACATTTGTGTGAGCAGCTGATTGGCGGGTTTAACTAAGCATTGGAGGATATGAAAATACAGTGTGGATCAAATAGATAACACCATTGTTCCACACAGATGTTTTCAACCTGCCCAGTGCAGTGAGCTGGGTTTCAGTTAGCGCCGTCACATCTGTTACAAACACTGTCGCAAGATTGTAGATTCACAGTCAATTGTGCAATTTTTTATTTGTCAAACAGTCATCTGCCACTCATCTGCATCCAGGTCACATGTATTTACTAACCATAACCACATGTATTCATAAATACTTTTGAGTCTTACTTGGAATGGGTTCAGGTCGTGGCGCCGTTCTGGATCATGTATACAGTAAAATACTCATTAAGCTCTGGCACTAATGAATCTCTTATCAGATCTTTTATCTCTCTTTTGGATTCTTTTATATTATATCTTATATATTTAGGTGCAGGTTGAGAAGTCGGGCTCCTACAAAAGACTGCAGTGTCTCTCTTCTCAGCCAAGTGAATGACTAGGCATCTTTGAGTTGCAGTTATTTTATTCATAACACTTGATAAGGAATTCAAAGGGATTCGGGTTTAATAAATAGATTTGATAAGCCTTATAATTCCCAGTGTTTAGGCGATAGGACTGAAAAGGATATTAAATTACACTCTGTGTGGTATTTAACTGAACCTCGTTGGCTTCAAATACTTTTATGAGTTTCCTAAAGTTATTATGGTGAGAGTTAAGTTACTTTATGTGTCTGGTTTTAATGCATTATGTGCTCATCTCTGTGTAGAAGAGACAACGCGAGTTTGAAGACTACATTAAAGACAAGTACATCACAGCCAAAGCTGACTTCAGAACCCTGCTAAAGGAGACAAAGTTCATCACCTACAGGTCTGTACACTCATCAACATTAATACTGCAGAGACATAAACAGGTGTCACTAACAGCTTTTAAAAATAGGATTTTGTCCGAGTATATTTAATGTAGATAATCTGAGACGATTGCAGCCCAGAGATGTTGCAGTTTCTACCCTTCTCTCTTTGTCACAGTTCATTATTTACCATACTATAGCTGTATTTTTATGTATTTTTTGATCATATGAAGCAGAAAACAAACATTTCAAATGGATATATAAAATGTGTGCTTATTCTGTACATGTTTTGAGGCATAGTTACTCAGATGGATTTGAGTTGATACAGGTTGTAAACGGGGAGATGACACAGGATGTGATGGTGACAAACTCCCCTTTGTCACATGTTGTGTCACTGAGCTGTCTGATGAAAACATACCACACCAGAGCTTGTTCTTACATCTCGTCCTGAATGCCTGGTGCACAGAGTGGATATGATATTACCGCCCTGCCAGTCTCACACATTCCCTCTTACCCAGGTCGAGAAAGCTGATCCAGGAGTCGGAGCAGCATCTGAAGGATGTGGAGAAGATCCTGCAGAACGACAAGCGGTACCTCGTTCTGGAGTGTGTCCCCGAGGAGAGAAGGAAGCTCATCATGTTCTACATCGAAGACCTAGACCGCCGCGGGCCGCCTCCTCCCCCCACTGCCTCTGAGCCCACACGGCGCTCTACCAAGTGACCAATCACATCACCTTCTCGGCCGGTGCCCTACTTCTCCTTGTCCTCCCTTTGGCCAGAGCATGACCTCCCCAACACCCCCCTGAACCCCACCCTCCAGGCCCACGGCTGGCCTCGCAGTGTTATTACTGGGGGTGATGTTGCTTAGAGATGTACCATAGAGATGAACGGTTAAGGTCTCTGTGTTATGTCGCCTCTTAGCCCTGAAATAGCCCTGCATTTAAGGCAACAGCAGGGAACAGAGGTTACCTGATCTCAAGGTGACCCTTGACCCCTCACCTCTGACTGACCACATTAGAGGGAGAGAGGGATAGTGATGAGGCTGCTGACCGAGCAGCCACAGAGGTGTAAGATAGCTGATGTAAATGAAGTTGAGTGTGTGGGAGTGTGTCTGTGTGTGTCTGTGAGTGCGTGTGCGCATGTGTCTGAGGCGTCCTTAAGCCTTACTGCTCCACTGTGCCAGTCATCGTTTCAGCGGCTCAGTGTGAATGTTAGTTTCTGCTCAGTGGTTTACTCCGATGTCACAGCAGTTTCTCTGTTGAATGAAATAAAGGCAACTTCCACTGTTTTTCAAAATGTCGTCCTGTGGCTTTCTGTATGCTGCTCTGATGCACAAACCTCTCCCTGTTTTCACTGGTGAGTATGGCCACATGAACCTCATAAATTAAATGGGTTAGTTTATTAGTATATGTACAGAATATTCATGGAAATAACTCTGATAAGTGATCATTTAAGTGATCATTTTAGAGAACCTGTTTAGTTCAGAGAATTGGCATGGATATTTGTTATTTACCATTTTAAAACTTTTTTTTTGGAAGATGTAGCATATTAGCCTTTTAAACAAGAGAACAGAAAAGAAATGCCAGACGTTTGGTAAAATATGAGAAGAGTAGAACAGCATTTACCCAATAAAACATGACATCTCTCTTCCTTACTGATAGTATATTAGCTTCTTTTAACAACAGTATTTATTAATCGGTGATCCTGGCTCGTCCATTACCTGGTATTAAACCAGATGTTGTGTTATCGTTCACATGCCAGAAATAAGAGTGATGCATTTGGGAGCCCTGGGATCTTTTGCATTCATGCAGGTGCCCTCTTTTATCCGGCTGCTGTTCCATCCATTCTAAAGGTGATGTGATTTATCGGTGGAGAAAACACTGTGTCGTGTCACGGTTAAATTACCTACTCTTGCCTCGCTGCGTTAATAAAACCGAGAATTACGGCGTTACGTGAAGCACGTAAACGCAATCAATATCTGACGTAACCTTCTCGGACAGCCGTGATTGGCCAAAACGAGACAACGGTTCAGGTTTCGTGATGTTGCCGGACGTGGTTGTAAGCGGCCGTTCCTCTGTGAATTGACCTGCATCATCGGCACCTGTACCAGGCCGTGTTTTGTGCAGTATCCTGAGCGCATTGATACATATCTGAAACTTACAGTGACATGTGATGTGAGCAGCCCTGGTCTGAACACACAGGCCGTTTACAGTGACGAGACAGAGGCGCTAACCCTGATGCGGTAGGGTAACGGTCGCTGCTCGTCTCCTCTCCTCCCGGTGGGCTCTGTCTGCTTGCCGCTGCTATGACCGGCTCTCTGCTCCTGCTGTTCACCGCCCTGCTGTCCGCCTGGTCGGTTGTCGGAGAACCGGAGGGACCCGCTCCTGTTGATGGAGCCCCGCCTTCTAAAATAGGTAAGAAAAACGCATGAATAAAGCTAACGTTAGCCCGCAGCCAGGCTGGCTGTGCTCATGTGGACTACAGTGGCTAAATATGAATGTAGCTAATGTTTTGAAAGCTAAGTTGGACATGGTGGTGTTTATTTTTGTCATCCTTATTAGAATTCACAAAGAATTCATTGTTGTCCCATTTATCCTAAAATGATCTCTAATTATTAAATCTAGCTAAACTTATTGATAGTATGGCTGTTAGTGACTCTTAACGTACTAAGATAAACATAAAGATTAATATGATGTACATGGAAGTAGGGGAAATATTACTTCATGAAAGTTGCAGTATAGCAGGTGCTTATGTGCACAAATACCTACTGTAAAGTATGTGCACAGTGACGGGTTGCTCCAGGATCTTGGAGAACAGTGTAGTCTGTGCTCTGTCTCATGTGATCCCAGAGTCAGACTGACTGTATGATCTTGAGGTCTGGGCCCTCTGAATGTTGTCATAATGCAGAATGAGTTCAGGACCATCAGAGGCCTCCCTGGTGGTATCACATGATAGATCCATGATAGATCCATACATGTAGATCCATACTGGAAACATCAAAACTATGAAGGGACACAGATGGAGTTATGTTGTAAACAAATCAATTTAAACAAAAGTGTTACCAGTCACCTGACCTAAACTCAACTGAGATGGTTTGGGATGTTGGACCACAGTGTGAAGGCAAAAGAACCAACAAGTGCTCAGCACCTCTGGGAACTCCTTCAAGACTGTTGGAAAACTGTTCCAGGTGACAACCTCATGAAGCTGATGACAGAATCAAAAGTGTGCAAAAATCTGTCACCAAAGCAAAAGGTGGCTACTTCGAATAATCTAATATATAAAACATATTCTGCTTTCTTTACTATATAATTTCTTGTGTGTTCCCTCATAGTTTTAGTCCCTTCAGTTTGAATCTACAATGTAGAAAGTAATGAAAATAAAGAAAAACCATTGAATGAGAAGGTGCGTCCAAACTTTTGACTGGTATTGTAAATCTGAATGACTGGTGATCATTTAAGACACAGTCCAGTTTCACACCCCTTCTGTGATCCCCTGTGCTCTAGCGGTGGTAGGGGCTGGGATAGGAGGCAGTGCCACAGCTCACTTCCTGAGGCAACACTTTGGCCCTGAAGTGCAGGTGGACGTCTTTGAGAAGGGTGAGGTCGGAGGTCGTCTCGCCACAGTAACTGTCAATCACAACGACTACGAGTCTGGAGGCTCCATCATTCACTCCCTAAACCTCCACATGCAGGAGTTTGTCAAACAACTTGGTGGGTTTACTCACACGACACAACACGTCACATAATATATAGTAATGTAAGTTATCAATATGATACCACAGTTTATAAAATGTAAAGGTAGAAATCTTTACATTTTTATTAGAAAAATTTCTGATAATCATTTATTTTAATTTCCCAGTGAAAACAGACAATCACACTGACATTGACCTGACAACTCTCACAATCAAATGTGTGTGTTTTTTGTGTTTTACCATGTTGACTCCTCGAGGTCTGAAATATCGTCGCAGTGTGGCGGGAAAGACGGCGGTCTTTAACGGCAAGGAGGTGATTCTGGAGGAGACTGACTGGTACCTGCTGGACCTGTTCCGGCTGTGGTGGCGCTATGGTATCAGCTTCATACGCCTGCAGATGTGGGTGGAGGAAATTATGGAGAAATTCATGAGGTAAGGACTATGAATGCTCTGTTTGTGATGTAGTCCCGTGGAAGCTGCATGGCATGCAAAAAAGCTGTGTTACAAATGTCCAGCATTTTCTGTAGGTGCCTGGAGGAGCCCCGCTTTAATTTACATATACCAGCACCATTTCAAAATTCTACATGATTGGTTGAAGTGGTATGCTTTATATTTTCGCTGGTGTCAGTTGTGGTATGTGAGAACTTGAGGTCAGAAGGTCTACATATTCTTCACCTAATGGTGCCAAACAAATGTGCACTCTCTGGTACAACAGGTAGAGAATGAATCCTCTTGTGTTACAGTGAATGGGTAAAACCTATGCTCAGCTATTTGAGTTATTTATTTCCTGTTTCCTGTGCTGGAGGCATCTGCAGCCATAATCACTGCAAAACCTCAACTCACTGTGTGACTCTCAGAGCATGAGCTCTGTATAAATATCAACAGTCATCTGCCGGAAATTGCCAAAGGCCGCTGTGATTAAAATTCAGCTGTCTGCATCCTCCAGCATTTAAGTAACAGTATAATACAAATAAAAAGTGATCTACTGGTCTTGTTTGGGATGTCAGGCTGGGCACTCTCTTTAAATCAGAAACAATGAGGATAAAAAATCCCATTCAATGTGTCTCTGCCTTTTTTGCTACACATAGGAAATTACAAAGAAATGTTTTTCTAAATTGTTCCAACTTGGAGAGAGGAATTATCGATCTGACTATTATAACTACTTTAAGCATTTATTTGTTGTCATCTATTCAAAATACAGGATATACAAGTACCAGGCCCACGGCTACGCCTTCAGCTCAGTGGAGGAGCTGCTGGACTCCCTCGGGGGGAGCGGCTTCATCAACATGACCCGGAGGCCACTCTCTGATTCGCTGCTGGAGTTGGGGGTGTCACAGCGCTTCATAGACGAAGTCATCGCACCTGTCATGAGGGTCAACTACGGACAGAACGTCAGCATCCCTGCCTTCATAGGTCAGATAAGCTAAGAACAGTGGTGAAAGGGTGTAAAGACCAGGGGGGGTGAAAAGAGGAAGGCCGCAGTGCTGAAATTAGGGCCAGTTATGAGATGAACATCTAAGTCCACGCCGATGTAGGTCAGGAGAGAGGAAAGAACGTGGAAAGAAAAGATAGAGGAGACAAGGAAGGGAGGAGTGGGGAGTCGAGAATAGAAGAGAGGAAAGCAAGGTGAGAGGACGGGGTGGCCTGTGGGAGCGAGAGAACAGGAAAATGTGTGGGCAGCTGATAATTGGTTTATAGAACTTGGCGCTGTCTGTTGTGAGTGAGTGAGTGAGTGAATGTGTGTGTATGTGTGTTTCAGGCGCTGTGTCTTTAGCTGGTGCCCAGAACAACCTGTGGGCGGTGGAAGGAGGCAACAAGCTGGTGTGTTCTGGTCTGCTGAAGACAGCCAACGCTAACCTGCGCCAAGCACAGGTCAACACCATCTCACCCGTCCAGTCAGGTACCTCACCCTGATGTTGGCTGAACTGGATCATGTCAAGCTACTATCATCCAACCATTTATCTGCTATACTGCTTATCCTTCTAGGGGCGTAGGGGGACAGGGGCCAATCCCAGCTGATATAGGGTGAGGGCGGGGTACAGTTTACCAGTCTATCACAGGGCCGACATGAAAAGACCAAACAATTACTCACACTCACACTCAGACCTCTGGCCACTTTAGAATTGCCAGTCAACCTAATGTGCATGCCTTTGGGCAGATAGAGGAAGCCAAAGAAGAGGGGGGGTCAAAGTGAACTCCTTAACATTAGGACTGCACAATTAATTGCAATGTAATCAGAATTGCAAGATGCCCAAGTGCAGTATCAAAATCACAGAAGCTGCATTTTTCTTTTATGTAATTGCAGCTCCTGCACATTGTTGTGCATCATCAGCACCATAAGTGTTGTGGTGCTACAAAGAAGCCCCTGAATAACAAACCCTATTCTCAGCACGTAAAGGGACGTGTTTGTTTGGTACAAGACCCAATGAAAATCAATTTTATATTTCTTCAAGTAAAAATGAGAAGCAAAAATGACCATTCATTCTGAAATATCGTAATCACAGTATCTGCCCATATTATTGCAATAAGATGTTTTTTACATCTCGTTCAGCCATAGGTAAAATCCTCATCTGAATGCTACAGGGTCAGGTCTGGGAGTTGTTGAAAACAGTTCTTGGAAGTTGAACAATATCAGAATATGTAAATTACCTTCAACCCAACACTGGTGTGAATTGCATTGCTGTTTATGTATGAGAAATCAAAATGGATATGTATGATGTCATTTTTGACAAATTATCTCCTTTACATGTGTATATCTGTGGCATGGAGATGCATGTACATGTTGGGACATTAACAGCATCAGATCCTAGATACCAGTGCAGTGATGCAGATAATTTTAGGTCATGCAGTGAAGTGTTGACACTGATCCTGTGTATCAATCTCTGTCCTACAGGGGAGATGCTCCAGTACCAGCTGAGCTTCAGCACAGCAGCAGGGTCCGGGTCAGAGCTGTATGACATTGTAGTTCTGGCCACGCCGCTTCAGGCCAGTGTTGGCTCTGGAGTCCAGTTTGAAGGTTTCACACCTCCCTTTGACCAGCTCCCCGGCAACTATCACAGCACCGTAGCAACCATTGTCCATGGTTACCTCAACACCTCTTTTTTTGGCTTCCCGGACCCCCGCCTATTTCCCTTCGCCAGCATCTTGACGACTGAGGCTCCTGATCTGTTCTTCAACAGTGTGGCCAGCGTTTGTCCCGTCAACATCTCAGCAGGTTTTCGGCGTAAACAGCCACAAGAGGCTGGAGTCTATAAAGTGTTCTCACCACAGCCTCTGGACAAGTCTCAGCTCAAAACACTTTTCAGGTCAGATACCTTCCTGGCAAAGTCATCACTGTGACTGCACACAACTCTTATTTTCATTGCTGCAGAATTTGATCATCATTTTCTCTTGTCCAAGTCATCATTTTGTCCAAAAATAACAAACTGACCAAAATCAAAATATGGTCCATGTGCAATCATATGAAACCAGCAAACATTCTTATTTGAAAGGATAGGAATCAGTCTATTTTAATTAGAAGATAACCTTTCCTTTAATCATTTGATCAATAACTCAAGTATTTGTTTCAGTTGCAGTGTTGATGAGCTAAAACAGGTTCTCCAAATATGCAAGCTAAAACACAGTACAGCCATGCTATTAGACTTGAAAGTTCAAGCTGAATTTGATGGAAAAGTACTTAGTCAGTACTTAAAAACAGTAGATTTGATTGTTAAAACCCATAATAAGAAGTTAACGTTTTTACTGTGTCTCTCAATTTTAGGTCGTACTACTCTGTCCAGGTGACAGAGTGGCAGCCCTACTCTCATTATGGCAGCAGCCAGGGCCTGCCACCTGTGGAGCTCCACCCCAGTCTCTACTACCTCAATGGTATTGAGTGGGCCGGCAGCGCCATGGAGATGAGCTCAGTGGCTGCGAAGAACATCGCCCTGCTGGCTTACCACCGCTGGAACAGACAAACGGACATGGTGGATCAGAGGGATCTGATGCACAGGATCAAGACTGAGTTATGATGCCATCACCCGAGAGCCACAACACAACTCAGCAAAGACGTCAGTCAGCGGGTTCGTGGAAGAAGTGAGAGAGATGATTTCTGGGTAATTGTTGCTATAATAAAAACACAGAGGAGCTAAGACCCTGATACTCTGTCTTATCAGGTCAGGTAGGGTCTCATTTTACTTTGTGTCAGTATGTCCAAGTGCCCAAGTGGATCCAGTTGGACACTCCAGTGCATGTGGCGTCTCACACACACACACACAGTGGTGGAAACATGTTTTGAGGCAAGATGGAGAATGAGAAGCGTGAACTCGAGTTCTTTCACTGGTGACCATCATGATACTGAACTCGTGTCATATATTATTCAAACACTGTTCGTTCATACTTTTTCTTTAAAGTGGGAATAAACCAAATCAGGCAAAGATGCAGTTCATCCAGCAGCTTTGTTCTGAGGAGGGAACTGAAGCCAAGCTTGTTGTAGGAAAATCACTGGTACGTTAGATTAATGCTGAAAAATGACAGGGTTTTGGCATTTGGTTCAGTCATTAAACAGCTTAGAACATTGTCTCTTGTCTCTCTACTAAATATACAGAATGTTTAATTTTTTGAGGAAAAGGTGGATAAAGGACTTGTAAGTATTTATACAAATTTGTCTGTGAAACATAAGAAATGATTTCAGTTTCTATAAATATCATTATTATTGTTATACAGCTGCTCTTTTCCATGACAGCTGGTAATGTTGTAATGTAGCTGTTAATTGATTGAATGAAATGATAATTGCTGCCACCACTGGGGTTTATTCGATTATGCATGTTGAATAGGTCTTCCATATGTTTGGATCAGTCCCAAAGTCTTGGACGTGTGAAGACATCTGTTTCAAAAACAAGCACGGACTTTATCTCAAGCCAGAATGTCCATATTGGAGCACTCACTAATTTATGAAAGGTTTCCTGTGGCAAAATGTATTTAAAGATGCATCAAAGTAATTTAAGTAATATAAATTTTGCTATATACATCTCATATACTAAATTCATGAAAAATATCCTGAATATAAATGAGGCAACAGCTGTGGTGCTGTAATTGTCCAGTGGCCAGTTTGATTTTGCTGATGGCTTTGTCCTCTGTGGCAGTGACACAGCAGAAATTTGAGACATGTTGCAGTATTGGTTGGGGATTGATTGCTGATACTAATTGTTGATCTCATCCAAAAATTCAGCTGCATGAAGCTTTTCTTTGCCAAGATACTGGGAAACTAAACTGGTATTTATCTCAATGGGACACTTGTGGACTATGGGGACACATTTTCTTGAGTTGCTGGTGCTCTGTGTAAATAAATATTCCTGTGCACAAAACTATTTGACACTCAAAGGTTCAAGACCAAGAGTATGAGTAAGACACATTGAAAGGCTTTTTGTCTGTGCTGTGGCAGCCTTGAGGCATGAGACAGATCAGCAAAGTCACTGATATAACTTTACCATGAGGTACATAAACCAGCTGTCTGATGTCCAGTCAAAAAGAACTGCAGCACCATCATAGTGTACGCATTAAAGGACTGTTAATGGACTTGCTGTTGGCACTAAAGAGGTCTCATTAATTAATGTAATTTCAGCAGGATCTTTGTAAATCAATGAAAATCATCATTTGATGACTCATGGTAGTGGCCACTGGTGCTATGCTCTATTGCCTCTTTCAGCAGACTATTTCATTATCCCCTCTTCCTGCTGCTTTTGTGTTGCGTAATCCAGTGGAAACCATTTTTTTCTATTTGGGGGAGTGGAGCCAACGAGCTCTCACACTGGAACAAATAAAACCAGAGGACAGATATGTGGAGCTGCTTGTGGTCATGCTGACACTTATTCTCAAGCCTCAAAGGCTCATTGATCTTGAACTTTCTAATAATTACTGTAAACTTAGAAAAACACATGAAGGTTCAACTTCCAACAATGGAGACTTCTGAAGATGTGTTGTTGCGATAAGAAACCACCGACTGTTTATCTTCAAAGGACTTTGAGAAATGCCTTCCTTTATTAATTTTTAATATATAACAGTGGATTTGGACTGAAGTGGATTATTGGACTGTTTACCTAACTACTGTAAAATCAAAAGCTTGTGACTCCAAAGGGCTTCAGTTGATGGATGTGATTGTAGCGTGAGACGTGAAAACGCCGCAGCCCTTTAATCTGATGAAATTGTTTCGAAACCCTGTGGTGATGTTGGAAATAATTGGTGGTCGAGCTGAAATGAAGGCCGTTCATCTCTGGTCCTGAAAAGCTGACTCCTCTGAAATTCAAGGTTTTTACTCGGCAGCAGCAGCTTCTGTAGGTAAAACAGTCAGATATAAGTAGCAATAGCAAATATGATATGATGTTGAAGAAATACGCAATACAAGTATACACAGTGAGCATGATGGGACAAAACAGTCCCAACTCATGTACAAACTGTACAAACTACTGTTTCCAAGGGCAGAATGAACTGTGATGTTTTAGCTTATAGTGGAGAAAAGGGGCATTATTATTGTTCACTGCTGTTACTATAGTAACATGAATGCAGTATTTTGTGAAAAGACAGGTTTACAGAGTGTGCACATTCATTCATGACCTTCAGAAATAGTAGTTTGACAAATCATCCTAATTCTGCATCTCTGTAGTTAAACAGAATCAGTTTGAATGTACAAACAACTGTGTAGGTGGGTCACACCGCATGTAGTAAAATATTTCATCTGCCTGAAGATTGTATAAACTCAGCTGTTGATATTGACTGATGCATTAACCTACTCTGCAAATAAAACGACCAAATGGTCTGCCAGGGTTTTTGTCCCTAAAAAGTCCTTTGTCAGCCTCTGAAAGCTTTTCTTTTCTTTTTTTGCCGGGCACGTTTCCAGTTTAATACACGTATCGAATCTTTTTACTCATATTTTAAACTTGTGAAATAAAAAGAGGGGTTGTCCTGGTTTTATGTAATTGGACCATGGTAGCTGTTGTAGGCTACTGTAATAAATTATGGTGAGGGGCAACTGATAAAATGACAGCTCCCTACCTATGAAGAGGTTATGATGTCAGATTGTCTGTCCTGATTATACGCCCCATCTTTTTTTGATTATTTATATCTACAGATCAAAAGAATCAAAGGGGTATTCATGTATACCAGCTTGTCAATATTGTTGTGTCTTGGCCCCTGCTGACCAGCCAACGTTTTCCTTTTAACTTCCTCCAACATGAAAACTATTTTTAAAGATCTGGCTGGGCGACCATGGCTGTTTGTTTTTGTAACTGTCTTCCTGGTAAAATCTGAACCAATGACCTAACCGTTGCAAAATGATTGGATAACTATGTTTTTGGTTGGTTTAGCTTCATTTCTGCTTCTACTAAACCTAACCTCCCTATTGGTAAAACCCAGTGCAAAGCTAGTCAGTTTTTATTAGTTAGAAATGGGGCCATTTCCTTGCTGAGACATCTCAAAAACAGGGAAGTCCCCAGAAAACAGGGGCGGCGGGTCACCCTACCTTGTGACTGTTTTTAAATGTCTGTATTAATCCTGCTGTTTGAAATGATAATCTTCCCTCACAAACCTAAAACTATAAGAAAATAAACAAGTGCTATTTTATCTGTCAAATTACAGTTACCCATTATACGTGTCCATACCCATATACTGACTCTTTGGCCCAGAGAAAATCCACTGGCTATCAACAAAATGTATGTTGTTGGTCAGTTCTGGTAGATTTACACTTAATTAAACTGAGAAAATGATGAGTCATATTTAGAGCTGAGTTTCTGCTGATAAGGAATACCATGTATGCTGGGTGAAGATAGTTTAAAAGCTGCTAAATGGAAAAATCGGGGATTTAACACACACATCACATCATGTTGTCACAACAGTCACAAAAAGTGCTTTACTGTAATAATAACAATACTGTTGATCAGACAAACTCAGTGTCCTTGGGGAATCCACTGAATTCAATAGAAGTGTCATTTCACTAGATGCTCACAGATTCTGCCAGAGCTCAGCAGGTTGTCTGATGTGTGTGATGTGTTTACTCAGAAACTGTGGAGATAGATAGATAGATAGATAGATAGATAGATAGATAGATAGATAGATAGATAGATAGATAGATAGATAGATAGATAGATAGATAGATAGATAGATAGATAGGTTATTGTATTCACTTGTAGCTTTCATACTCATTTAACTTTCATGTGTTTCTCCTGAATAATATTGAAACTGAAAGAAAAATGATGTTAGAGAATCTCTTTTCTTCTTCTTTCTCTGCAGCCTTTCTTTGCCTGAGAGCTGTGACTCAGACTTCAGCTATATTTCTGAATATATTTATACTATATATAAAAACATGATTTGTCTATTTCATTTTATGTCTGTTTTTGTCACATTGTTACCATGAATGGGGTAATAGTTTCTGTTTCCAGTGAAATGGGGGTGGGAGCTGCCCGGAACAGCTGATCTTCCAGCCCCCTTTTTGGACTGAGCTCAGAAGAGCTTTTCGCTTTTTTTTGGGATCCAAGATGATTTTGTTCAATTTATCTTTTCACAGTTTTCCACTGTTAAGACTACACTGAACTGTGCACATGTGTCTGCATGCAGGGAGAGTAGCCTTAGGCAGCTGCTTACTTTTTTTCCACCTTCAAATGTCAAGAAATATAATTAACAAAAATAAACTGGATAGCTGACTCAGTGGAATATTAAACAATCTAAATAATGAAAAACTTTCTAAGACTTTTGGTCTATACGTTCTGTAGTAGGTGAGGGGACTTGTGACTAATGAGGTCGATGTTTATCTCCCAATACATACCTAAATATGTTGAAAAATACCTGTCATTATTCTCTGGAGCCGATGTAAATGCATCCAAATTGATTGTTTTGTCTGACTGGCAGTTGTAACTCAAAGATACTGACTTCACTATCACAGAAAACTGGCAAATATTCATACTTGAGAAGCTGGTACATGAAGGTTACTGGCATATTTCCTTGACTGAGTGATTAACACAATAATCTGGTTTGATCTTGAATTGAAGCTCCGATTGAAGAGATTTTTCAGTTTGCTGGCAGGTTTATGATAATCAGTTAAGTCTCATGCACGTCCTCACATTTCATGCACGATCATCACACATAGCCTAACCACATCCACTGATATCTACTTCAACAATGCAGGGCAAAATAACAGCAGCAAAAATAGTTACAGGAACATATGTAAAGAAAAATTAATAAGTGTGCTGGCCAAGAATCTGCAGAAGTGCATTCTGGGAGGCTATGCACCTGCAGGCAAGTTAACATCCTCAGTGATGAACAAAACAATCTTAAAACCATGTTTCATGAACCAAGTTAAGTGTTAACATGATCGTTTTAACCTTATGTTATCTTGAATTATTTAGGCAGACTGTGTGAAGATAGTTTCTGAGTGCATGGGTAAATAATGAAATTACTGGGGGCCAAGAACACATTGTTAACTGTGCCCCCTACATGTTTTATTCAGCCATGGCACCTGGCAACCGCCATAAAGTGGATAAAGGTTAAAACCGAGGTTACAAATGTTATAAAATTACAGTTTTATCGTTCCTGGTGAAATGTTGCAGGAGTGTTTTCACCCTGCCTCGAGCTCTCCTCCTATTGGCCCAGGAGCGCACCACGTGGTCGGGCAGTCACGCGCTTTCCAGGAACCCGTCAGGAAGAAGAAAAACAAAACAAACCCGATAGAGCTGCAGCAGCGTGTGGACTCCATTGAAAAGTGGGCCTTATTATCTCCAGTACGGGAGCCTACACGAGGTCCAGCGTAAAGACGGACGTATGTGGGGCGTCCTTAAAGTAAGTAGGACCATCTCTGACTTGTTTTGCTACGGTGCCGTTGGTGTTTGGTGCGCGGTGTTTGAGAGGGATTAGCCTCGAAGCTAACAGCACGTCGGTTGTTGTTGTGTATCGGGCTTCAGCTGGGATGAGGAAGGGGGCGGACGGAGGCCATACTGACTGTGTGAGCTGCGGGTGAAAAGGAAGCACAGCTCGGCCAGTTCCGCGTTAAAAACACACGGTTTAGCCTCTGAGAAAACGCCGTTAACATGTCGCCCGTCGTGCTCTGTGGCTCGTCGGGATCTCAACAGCCAGAGTTAACGTGCAGAAATTAGAGCAGCTGCTAAAACGGTCCGGACTGAGCTGAGACCCACCTCCGGGATAAACCTGTCAAAAATAACATCCGACTGATTTCTGTTGATGAATTCCCGTGAAACGAGACTCATCAGAAGTGTGGTTAAATGTCTAACTCGGGGTTATAGCTGATTAAAAGCTGCACTTATGTAAGAAGATGGCCTTGCACTCTACTTTTAAACTACCCAACACCTCTCATTATAGCCTTTTCATCATTAAACTGACCATTTACAGGTCAAGTAAAATAATATTAAAGTGTATTAGTGGTCGGAGAATCGTCAGTGGGCCAGTGATTTGCCAAACGCTGACTTTTTAGCAGGCAGAGCAGCCCGAGCTCTCGGCAGGTACACGCCCCCCAACACCAAACACATCCACTGCTTCTGGAAAAAAACAAGACACAGCCAGAAATTTCCATGTGATCTAAGGTAAAAAAAATTACACCCGAACCAGAGTTATGTTTCTGCACAGACGCTGTCATTGCTAAGGATTTATTTGGGACAATAGATTAGTTTGGATTTCCACCTAAAAAAAACTTGACTAGATAAACGTTAGAATTGGCGTTTCCTCTGAAATATAGACACTGATAAAAGTCGTGGATTAGTGTTTAGTCTTGTGTTGAATTCGGGTTTTGTGCTAGGTTGGAGATTTGACTTTAAATATCTTTTAAATATAGCTATCTAGGCCACGGGCATGTAGGCCTCCAACTTGTTTATCTTCTGCCTCAACCTAGATTGAAACGGGCTGTTTATTATAAAGCAGCGACCATGAGTGACGTCACGGCAGCCAATCAGACGCGGTCGGAGGCGGGATGTCGTACGCGCTCGACCAATAGGGAGGAGAGATTACGTGGGTGTTGGCACAATGGGTTAGATTGAGGTTTTGTTATGCTTTGCTGAGGATCTGTGCTGAGTGCAGAGACTGGGGAGATACTGGTGACATTTATGGCTTTATTGGATTTTCTAATTGGTCGTTTGTGATTCACGACTATTTGTTAGATGGTGATGATTGTTGTGATGTAGATGCGTCTGTGCTCTCGTGCTTTGTTCTTCAAAATAAGAGCATGCATCACAAAGAGAGGCAGGGATGTGATTGATGTCTTTGTTTATTCTAGAAGATTTTGTTTTACTACCTTTTTTGATATTTTAAATTTCTGCTTCTGCCTCATACCTTTCTGTGTAACGTTGGTGTTTTATCTATTGGCATTGTGGCTGTTTATATAAGGTTTTGGGGAAACTACAGCTAAATGCAGTATCTTTACCAGAGCTGGTCATTCATTACTATCACTTTTGAACAGCGAGGGACAAAAAGACATGTTAATCCCATTAAAAACATGTGCTAGTCAGTTCATCACATGCATCCACTTGATTTTTTACTTTTATTTAATTGTTCTTTGTTGTTGTCATCATAATACATAAGCAGTCATGTCCTTGTGTGCTCACAGCAGATGTTTTTCTGTCATGCTGAAATTGAGCTGCCCTGTGTATCTCACTGAAATGACCTGATTAAGAACCTGAGCTGTGCTCCTCCTCATAAATCTTATTCACTGCCCAGACCTTGTTATTATTAGATATTTTAGTGTATTTGTTAACATGTTGTTTACCTTCTGAATCTGAGTCTTGACAGTCTTGTCACTAGAGCTGCAATGACGTGTTGACCAAAAAATAATTAATTGGTGACACTTAAGTAATTAGTCTATCATTTAAGTAATTTTTAAGAAAAGAAATGGCAAACGTTCAATAATTGCCGGTTCCCTGCCTTACTCGGTCTCATCTAATATGTCATCTTGTCCTCTGGGAGGTTGTTGTGGCCATTTTTTCACTGTCTCCCGATGATTTATAGATCAGAAGATATAGCAAGGAAAGTGATCATCAGATTGATTGATAGTGATACTTCTCATTAGTGTATGAAGAATTCTTGTTTCTGTCTTGTTTTCAGATTAGTCAGATTTATTGAAGTGTTTCATAGCAGATATGAAAAGATAAATGGCTCCGTTTTTATACCACTTTTATCCAACGGGTTTCTCTTCTTTTTACCACTTACAGTTTGCCATTACTTCTGGCTGTGAGCTCCCGTGAAATGTGCTGGCCTCACATGTGGGAACCATTTGGGGTTCAGTGTCTTGCATGAGGATGTGAGGACAGGAGGATGTTGTGTGAACTGCCATGTCATGCCTCATTATTAGTAATTAACTCAACCTGCCTCCTGACGTGTTAGCAGGAAAAGCATAGGTGGAGCTAATAACATTAATAACAAATGTTCAGTTTCAGAAATGATTGCGATGTACTGCATCCATTAGCTATGTTAGTCACATCTGCGTTCGGCAAGTCAAAACGTCGGTTGGTACAAAGGTCTTAGTTTCTCTTCACATCTTGTCAGGTGTGCACCCACTGCAGTGGCTTCGTGTCCCACCAAAGGGTGGCACCCCCCAGTTTTTGACCCACTGGCCTACAGTAACCCTCCTCCACAGTAGGTGATGTGCAGGTTTTACACAGCTGCTGTGGACTAGAACTAGACATCTGAAGAAAAGAAACCTCTCTGTTGTGACATGTACTTTATAGTTGTGTCTTGAGTGTTGAAGGCAGGGATGTTCATGAGCCTGCACTGCAGAGTTTAGTGAGTGTGAGGAAACTGATGAGCCAAAACAAAGTAAGACGCTACAATAATAAACACTGAGCATTTTGTTTATCCTGTATTTTATAAACTTAAACCAGAGGGATTCTGAATGTAATCCCATTGACCACATAACAGCAATGACTTTGCTGTCTTGAGAGCTGTTTACAGTGCTGAGGTCTTGTGCAACGGCTGCTCAGTGAGCAGAAAAAAGAATGTGCACTTTTAGTGCATCCTGGCCTCTCTAACCGTGACCCCTGTCTACACAAACCTTTTCTCACATTCCTGATTAATCTCTTATGTCCAGTATACTGACATTTACTCTGAAATAAAATATGTCAAACATAAAATGATCAAATAATGTTCAAAAGGCAAAAGTCAGATGGCATGTTTTATTCATGTTTGTATGTTTTACACTTATACAATTGACTTGAAGTTTTTAATTTTAACATTTTTTATTGCAGTGTGAAAAAAAGAATCATAATTAGTACATTAACATATAATAACAGGGATTTGCCAGCCTTATGATGGCCTGCCTGTTTATACCATGTAAGGGGCAGCACAAAAATAGCCATATAAATAAATCATTAAAAACCTCCACCTTTACACAAAGCTGGCCAAGAGTGAGCACCCACATTCTGTGTGTGTGTTGCCATACTGGACACACACACACATTTAGGGTTTTTGGGCTAATGACCTTTCCTGATATTTGCAGATTCACTCACATGCTCTTTTTTAGTCAACCGTTTGGCATCTCCTGCTTATTATCTCTGCAGGGATCAGGGGCTGACTGGTATCAGTAGGTAACTCATTCCAAATAAGACACTGCTGATTGGCCTACTTGGATCAAGTCCAATGTTGTGAGGCGGAGAATGTGAGCTGTTTGCATGATAGTGGAGGGGGCTATGAGTTGAGCACAGCACAGTCACAACTAGACTCCTCTCTTTTTGTGCAGACAGGAGAGGAGCAAAATAGCAGTGGGAGTTGGTTGTTGAAAATGTAAATGTGCATTGTTATTTTTTCCCCCCAGATCTAATTGTGTGTGCAAATGTTTGATTATCACTTCCATTCAGTTTCTTTATGCCTCGTAATGAATTGATCTAATTATACAGTTATGTCAAAATGCATCTCAGTCTTTCAGATGGTGCTGCGACCCCAGCTGATGCTTGCATCTCTGACGTACACAGATGAGCTGCTGAGTCCATTTTGGACACAGTCATGTGTCTGAATCTGTCTCTGACACAGGAAACCACACATTTGTAGGGAGGTAGCATCGTGACCCCACATGTTCAAGTCGCTGTCAAGTGGGCGACATAAAGAACACAAACACATTTTGTAAACTGTGTAAGAAGATGGATCATATGCCCAACATGGAGGCTGTAGAGAGGGATGTATCCACAACATAATCACAAGTCAATCAAATTACTGGGAGTGTGGAGAGTGTTTTATTACCTGGGCGGGTCTCAGTTAAAATCCCCCATGCGCCTCAGAGATGTACACCTGATTGTTCTTGTGTGACCATTTCTTTATGTGTCAGAGTGTTTTTGTTTGTCGCAGCCTTAGAAAGAATAAGACAGAAAACTTGATATTCCACCTTCACTCTGTTAAACTGGCAATCAGGGTGTAACCCTGCCCCAGCCCTATGTCAGCTGGGATTGGCTCCAACACCCTGCAACCCTGCATGGATAAGCCCGATGGATGGATGGATGGATGGATGGATATTCAACTCTGTACCATAGCCCTGACCTAAGACCACAGTTAAGTCTGTTGTCTGTCTAAAACAAGCTAAATCTCAGAATATAAGAGCTCAAAGTGAAGATCTAATGCTGGCAGTCTTCATCTTTGCACTAAGTCTGACCAAACCCTGAGAGAGAAATTCAGCTCGAATCTTTTGGGGCCTGTCAGGGTCTGTCATAAATATCCAGCTCTACATCACAGCCTGTGTCAGCTACTGAGCGGTGGGTTGGATTATATTAAACTGTGCTACTGGAAAATATTCAGTGCAGCTTTGACTGGAGAGGTGAGAAGTGTTGCGGCTGGTTTTCTGCATGTTTGTAAGATCCCTGGTTGTGAACAGAGGCTTTCTGTTTCCTTCTGTGATAGCAGAGTGGGTCTGGATTAATGCTGCTGTTATTGTTGTGTTCAGGCCATATGTTTCCTCATTCTGCTGCTCTTATAAGAGAAGCCAGACACAGCTGCCCAGGAAGGAAGTACACGTTGAGATAGGATGATGAGCACAAGTTGTATTTTCGTGAGGCTAAGCTCCAAATATATTGTTGGTCACTAAGACCATAGGTACGTGCACTTTAAGTGCATAGACTGGTGTGTTTGCATGTTGCTTTGGTGTTGGTAAAGGTGTTGCTTTTACAAATGGAGCTGAACTAGTACTGCGCTTTGCCACTTCCTGTCTCTATGCAAAGTGAGAATATATACTAGGACAGATCTCAGGGGTGAAAAGTGCACTTGAGTCAGTCAGCAGCACCCAGCAAGGGGACGTGATGCCGTCCCTCAGCCTCAGAGAGGGGTGGGATCGGTGTACGGTTGTGGTGTCAGCTGTTCGCTCCACGGGTCATATCTCCATGCACAAACCCATTTATTTGCGATGCAAAAGCAGCCAAAGATCAGTCCACGTACTGCAGCTGGTGGGTGGGGCAGGAAAGCGAGAGAGCGAAAAACAAGCAGAGAATGAAAGTGATATTAATTAAAGTTACATCTTGTGCATATTCAACTTAGGAGCGGATCACGTGGACGAATGAGGGGAGGCAGCGGAGTTGGGGAGAATTTGGTGATTTCCGAGCATGTAATGCGGGGATTGACGCTCATCGCAAATTCCCCAGTTTTTTATTCTCACAGAAACTTCCGGCAGCTACAGCGGAGAGCCGCTGTACGCTCTGGGCTCTTTTGTTAATGGACTTTCTAGGGTGGTATGTTATTGTTAGAGATTCGACAAAAGCACAATGACGAGTATTGTGCAGATCATTTAAATACAGACAAATATTTACACATTCAGGCAGAGATTACCAGATGCCCCACCTCTGCCTGTGCAACACGAGCAGCACTGACAAGACCATCAAGCAAAAAAACAAATAACTGGCCCCCTGTAATTGGTATTATGAAACTGTTACTTGCCAGTTTCATGATATAACATCAGTATAAATAATATTACAATACTAAAACTAAGACTAAGGATCTAAATTTATGTGGGAATGGCTTGATGGCCCTTGGAAGGAAGATACCTTGCCTATCACACCAGGCTGACACTTATGCACTACGGAAACCACAAAACACAAAACCCCCTAACCCTGGAGATATCCATCCAAAGTGCTCAAGAGAGAAGTTGAAGCCTCAGCATGGTAGAGTATACAGATGGCGTAGGTTATCTGTGGCAGTGATCTACCACAGTTCAAAGAGAGCCTCAAAGCTCAAGGCTAGCTTGGTCAGTCCGTTAATCTTGCTTCATGATACGCCTCAGAACATCAAATTATATTTAGACCTTAAGAGGTGAGAAAGCCAGACAGATGAAGGAGGATCAGACTGGGTCGGTCCAGGGCTGCGTTGACTGAGACGTAGGCAGAGGGTCCAGCTTTCCATCCAGAGGGTCCAGCTTTCCATCCAGCAGTTATCAGTAAACAGAGGAAGGCCCGGAGGCAACACTTCAGCATTTTTAGAAGCCGGACAGACTTAGGTTTTGAGGACAGTGTTTCCCATGATGTGTTCCTTCGGAGATACAGAAGCTATTTATATGACTAACAAAGGCCTGGCTGTTGTTATAGTTGAGTCGGATCAGTACGTGGAGAAAAACAAGTGAACTTTTACTTCATTTCAGTTTCGTTATGTCCACAAAAAGCCTTTAACTGAGTCACACCAGGCTTGGTGAAGGTATGGAGCACGGCCCTTCAAAGTCATTAAATGCTAAAGGGCATCCGGATCGTTTGCTGTTTGCTGTTATCTGAATTGATGGTTGACACCGTTGGAGGTCTGCATCTGACCTCTGCCCCTCTCATTGCTTTGTTTACGTGTTTATCAGTGAGATAACACAAAAAAGTTCCAAACTAGTTTGCACTAAATTTGATGGGGGGGACGGGACCTGGACCACTTTTTAATTGTCCTCAACATTTTTTTTTAAATCAGTTTCTCAGGAAGGTGGATTCTCATGTAAGCAGACATGATATAGAGATCTGTGAGTTTGTTCTGTTTGGTGCAGATCTAGAAAAAAACTGTTTGGTTTGGCCTTGGTTTGGCCTTGATGGAGGTATGCGGTCTACTATTGAGTGCGTTTCTAGTTTACCCTGTATTGAAATGAATGCGGTCATGAGTTTGCTCGTGAACCTGCCAACCCCCCCCCAGTGTGTGTTTAACAGAAGGTGGCACACACACCTCCTGTAGGAAGTACTGGTCATTTATAAGCTTGTTTGTGCAGCTGCATGGAGAGATAATGTGAGCAGCAGAGAAGGAGGGATGCTCACCGGCAGGGAATGGACCCTGATAATAAATGAAGACACTAAAATGTTTATAATTTAGACCTTATAAAATGTTGCCTTCTGGCTTCTGGAGTTCATCCCTGCAACCATGACAACACTGTTTGTAAATTTCACCTGCCCAGGTCTGGGGCATCTGACACACCTGATGACCTGCTGCCTCACTGACGAGGACAGGTCATCATGTCCTCCCATCACAGCAACGTGATGGAAACACACTGCTTTTGTAACCACATGTTGCTTTCATTTACTCTCACCTTTGTCACAGTAGCCGACACAGCACAGCTCAGAGAGAAAACCAACTCATATCAATTACTTTGTAAATGTGTGTGGGTTAAATAATCAATACATTGACTTCTCTAGTTTAACTACGTAGATGCTTATTGCCCCCACATGGCTGGTTTTTGGCTGAGACTCACCACAACAAAACACATTATGAAATAGCACGAGGCTTCTCACAAGCATGAAAGGAATCTAAGAAAGAGAAAACAACACGGGCATATTAATAGCTACAAATGCTCAGAGGAAAAAAAGGTCTTGTTGACATACGTGCATAGTTACTGAGCAAACTTTTAACCCCCGGCTTCCAAAAGCTAATTTTAGAGCAAAATGAAATGCAATGTGTGCTCTAGTGACATTCTTTGTGTTTTCATTAAACTAGGACCAACTTTGTGAACTCCTCTGCTTCTGATGTTGGATATTTGGAGGTTGAGGAAGGTGCACAGTGCTTTTGCGTGTGCACTAGATTTTGCTGATGCAGGATACTGTTGAATGTTGTGAATGTTACAGAACATATGTGGTGATTTTCATAGTATTGAAACAAAAATAATGGTTTTGGTTTGGAAGAGAGTGTAAATATTCATTTTACAATATACAAGATTTTTTCAGATAAACAAAATGAAATGAATAAATATATTTATTTATGTTTTCAAATAAATTATGTATTAGAAAAAAATAAGCTTTACTTTTTCCTTAATAAGGCCAGTTCCCATGGAAAGGCAGTGATAGAAACCTTTATGTTGTTATTGACTTATTTTCTTCCTCAGTCCGATTTTTGCAATAAAAATCTCATCCCTGGTAAAAACAGAAGCATCCATATGTAATTTCAGTCCTAAGTCTTCCTTCATTATTAATAGAGTAGAAAGTGCCCCGAGAAGTTATAATTTAGCCTTCATACTGTTGTTGTTGCTAAAAATTTCACAGATTGCTAAGTGGTTGGAAAAGATTAGAAACCTCTGACATCAGTAATGAGCTGGTTTTTAAAATGACAGAATAATTTCATGTTTATCAGCTGATGGATTCAGCAGTTTATTTACAGTCATTTTAATGTGACATTTTGTCGTTCGCATGTCTTTTTTTTTTTTTAAGTGGAATATTGAATTTTTGCTTTGTTTGCAAGTCTGTTATCATCACACAGTTCATAACAAACAAGCTCTGCAGCTGTGGTTAAAATCTGTCTGCATGTTCATGGTGGGTTCTTTCTTCATTTCCTTCCCTTTCGTTTTCTAATTCTTCTGCTGTGTG
>OMNW01035154.1:0-31044 GCA_900303245.1 Selene dorsalis | reverse complement strand
ACTTGGGACAGCGATATTTAACGACAAAAATGTTCTAATTGTCCAAATATAAACCAAATTAATTTAAAATATGTTTTTTCAAGTTATTATGTGACACTGCAAAGTGAAGTTTTAATGAATGTTAGATTTTTATCACTTTACTATGAAGAAAATTTTCAAAAGTCTGTCTTTGGGACAAACCACAACATCGAAATTCTGGCATATTTGGATTTTCAATTTGCCAAAAAAATATTCACGTTATAACTAAGACACAATAATTTTTTCAGAGCTTTTACAACTTGGCCCCAACAAACGTAATAATTGCTCTTTCTGAAGAAAAAAAAAATTTCACCCTGGAGACAGAAAAACTCCCTGAACTGAAGAATCACCCAATTTTAGAAACATAAAACTAAATGCTACTGTATTGAGATATAAGGTTACATTCTCCATAGAACCACTTTTAAACTCAGTGAATTCAGAGACGGTGCAAAGGATCAATCTGCTGATATTCTACAATTTTCTACTGAAAATGAAAAGATTAAAACAAACAACTAAAGTGTTATCACAGCCTGATGTATCCTATTCTTCTGTGCCACACAGTTGCTTTGGGTGACTGGATTCAGTCATCACCTTGAGTAGTCCCACACACACACACACACACACCAAATACTATCCCATATACTCACAGCATTTAATGTGGCTTACTTTACTGCTTTGTCACTTAACACATCTCTCTTTCTCTCTCTTCAGGCCAGTACAGTCAGATAAACACACAGTGTCATTTATGAAGATGACCAGGCGGAACACATCCAGAAACCAAGAGAGACTCGATGCATGCGTTTGTGTGGTGTGCATTATATACCGTGTCTTTGCATGTGTCTCACTCTGCTTTGTGACCATAATGTTGCCTAGAGGACCTGGAGGGAAAGAGTGTGTGTAGATTGCAGTGTATGGCATGTATGCATGTATGCACGGGGGTGGGGGTGGGGAAAAGCCACTGTTGTTCGTTCTGTTTGGACTTTTCTCTCTTCCCCCCTCTGTCCCCTTTCTTCTCCCTCTCTTGCTCCTCATATACATGGAGGTGCATTATTTTCTTCTACCCCTCAGTCTGTTCCTCCTTATATACATGGAGGTGCCTTACTGCAAATGGGCAATCACCTACAGACATACGACAGTTACTGCACGTGCTGAAAAATATTGGAAAGTAGTATTCAGTTAAGGATTATCATGCAAGCTGATGGTGGTCATTGCATCCCTTCTACTGCTATGCCCAAAACTTTGCCCTTGCTTTCGTTCTGTCTTTTATGTTGTTGTTGCTAGTAAAGCAAATTTAAATTTGTGACTGTATGACAGAGGGAAATAATGTTGACATCATTACAGTACAGTAAAATACCGCACCCGTGTGTCGGGCTGCTTCTGGTTTTAATCAATACGGGGATAAACATCTCACACGAACTCAATGTTTTGTCTTTCCCTCCCTGTTTAGTTCCTGTTTTATTTTGAAGTTTCTGGCCCTGTTTCAGAAAGTAGGATTAACAAACTCTGAGTCCAACCTGAACTCTAGGTTGACTAGCCTTGACCTGTCAAACTCAGAGTTGATTGAACTAACCGTTATCACCTGTTTTGAAACCGAAAACTCTGAGTTAAACTGACCCCGATTTAAGCTCGCGCACGAAGAGATAAAAAGCCCTCATCAATAGAACAAAGATAACATGATTCACCGAGTTTATTCCTACTTCTCACCCGTGCAGATAGACATATTTATGAATGCTGACACTGAATATGAGAACATATTCCAACAAAGAAAACAAATCGATTCTGTAGCAGCTGCAAAAGAATGTGAGCTCTAATTGTTGACCCAGACAATATGTGAGGATTAATTAAAAAAACACTTTCTTGAGTGTTCCACTAAATCAACATTTATTCTATGTGTGTTTGAGCAGATGCAACTCAACAGGCACAAATGAACTTGGCAGCGACTAAAGATGAAATATAAAAATAGAGTTTGGGTGTGGTATAATTTTATTACACGCAGTCATGATGTTGTTTAACCTGCATTAAATATGTGATATCAGAACCACAATGACTTTATTGATCCCTACAGGTATCTTTTGTTACAAAGCTCCCGAAAAGAAAAATTGAAAATAAATCTTCTCAAAAAAGTCAATTTTTCAGCTGTCCCAACCCTGCCAGTATTTAACACTATCTATTTAAAAGCAGCATCTAAATTTACACTGCAGTCTCCAAATGTGTGTTTACTGGATATGTTCAGGTTTGTCTCCATTATAACATGACAGGGATGTGCTTGTAGTCTGTTATGCATTGATCACATCTGGAAATAAATTTAAAGATTCATTGAGTCTCTTCATACTGCATTGATAGACTGATAGCCTACCTTATATGAAAACAAAAATAGAGAGACAGAATACAATGCAGTTTGCTCTGAACAGTGCGTGTGTCCACGATGTGTCATGTGAGTGATGTAAGGTTTGTTCAGATAAACTGACAAACATTCAAACAAATACTCATCAAGGAATGATCAAATATCCAACTGAGGTCCAATAAGCCTCTCCTGAGTATACACGCCCTATCTGCCGCTGCTTTCAGTCTGCAGGCTTCAGATAAAGAGAAGAGAGAGTTAGTTGAAGAAAACCTGCCAGCGAGCAGGTTAGGGTTATGTAGTATGTTGCCATGGTAACTGACTCAGAGTCAAGCTGAACTGGCTTTGTGAAACCAAAAACACAGAGTTTCCTCTTCCTCTGTTTCCTTTTCTTGTGCTGTGCTCCTGTGTTCCCGGCTGCAAGTTATTTTTCTCCCCATAAGTTTAATAAATAATTTTTTATTCCACCTTACTGGTTTCCAGCGTGTCGGTGTCTGTTTTTGGATCCAGTTCCCTTGTAACTCTGACAAAACGATCCAACAAATTATGGAACCAGCAGACCCACTTTTTGGCCAAGGACTCTTTGAACTTTAGTACCGCCTCCCGTGTTTATTCACTCAATCCCAGGAGAAGTTTGGCAGGGACCACCAAGAAGCTGCTTGCCGGCTAGCATACCATAGGCTCCGTGGTTGCTTGGGTTCCTGCCAGCTGAATACAACAACTTAGTGAGGAACACTGGTTCCCAACTTGCCAGGATTTCGTCCAGTAACACTCAGCTGGCTCACCCACAGCCTCCACGTCCCTCTCCAGCTGGGCCGCAGCCTCGAACCTCTCTGGCTCCAGCCTCTCCACATCCTTCTCTGGCTCAACTGCAGCCATCTCCAGTCCCATCTCAGTTTCCTGTGACCCAGCTTTCAACCACCGCCATTTCTGTCTAGGCGTCGAGGGTCCTGGCAGACGTCATTCTAGTCTCGGTGTTGGGGGTCCTGGCCTGACGTCACTTCTCACCACCTCAAGCTGTCTCGGTGTTGGGGGTCCTGGCCTAACGTCACTTCTCACCACCTCAAGCTGTCTCCACCCCATGCTCTGGATGGGCAGCAACAGGCCAGTCTGCATCCTACCAGTTCCATCCCTGGTTGCATGACAACAGCATCCAGCTCTGAGGTGGAATTCAGAGCACCAGGGAGGAGATGTAGGTGACAAAGATGCTGATCCTCGGCACAACCAAGCTCTGATGTGCCTCGGTCCATGGTTTCCTGTCCCCAACCTGATGCTCAGTCGTCCCAGGTTCCAAGCTTCTGGTCTGGGGTCTCATCAGCTCTTGCCTCTAGTGCCCAGCTGGCGACGCACCTGGCTGCTTTCGCCTATGACCAGCTGGTGGTTTGACTGGCTCATGTCTCCAGTGTCCAGTCTGCAACATGTCCAGCTCCTGCCTCCAGTGTTCAGCCAGTTTTAGTCTGGCTCCTGTCCAGCTAGTGATTTGTCTAGCTCCTGTCTCCAGTGTCCAGCCAATAGTGTGCCCGTCTACAGCCTCCAGTGTTCAGCCGGCAGTCCAGTCCACCTAAGCCCCTAACCTTCTTGGTCTACAGTCCGCCTCCCTCCTGGTGATGGTCTCTATTCAGTGGTCCACTTGCTTCCTGGTCCTGTTCCTGCTCTCCAGTTGGCAGTCCAGTTGCAGTGTCATCAACCTCCAGATGGGACTAGCAAGCGATGTTGCCCTCCAGCCCTGCCTCCAGAGGGGACTCGCAAGTCGTGTCAGCCTCAACCCTGCCTTCAGAGGCGACTCACAAGCCGCGTTGCCTGCCAGCTCTTGCTCCAGAGGGAACTTGCGTTACAGGGAATTCGTCCTCTCCTCATGCACATGTTTGAATTGTCATTGGCCATGTTTCCCAGTTAACATCATTCTTAAGGACTGAAGACGGCATTTCCCATGAGGTCTAGCGCATATTGTGGTTAAAGACACTTATCTGGCTTGTTCATGCCGTCTCCAGTCTAAGAGCCGTAAATCATTTTGTATGGTGGACTGACCCAAACACTGCCTTTCGAAGGTAAAGAGTTACACTATTTAGAAATATCTTATCTTCCCACAGATGGTCTCATTTGCAGAAACGAGAGCCTTTTGCATGTCCAGTTAAATTTTCTTTGTAGGGGCTTTCAGAAGCTCTTAACAGGAGCTGTCAACCACTGTGGTACTGAAACTAATGTCAATCGATGCCTGGCAAATCAATTGTTATATCACCCACCACTTAATCAGCGCAGAAGTCACACACATTGACAAGTGCAGCCCCCCGACGAGCGATGAATACACCGAAAACTTTCCACTTTCCACGAACACCCATTTAACACAGGTCCTGGTGTCTGTGGGCCTGATTAAACTTCTCTGCTGGTGTTGCCGGCTTGGTCATGGGGGTCACCAGGTAGCTACGGAGGGAGTAGTCACTGTCCCAGAGGAAGAAGCTCCTGTCAAACTCTCCTCTGCCTGCCTTCTGCCCCACAGCCGAATTGGCCCCACACAAAGCCGTCATGTGTGCCTCCTGGCCATCTGGTGATCAGGCCCTTGTGGTCTACCACCACCTGAGTAGGCAATTGATGGCAGCAAAGTGTTTTCTTCCGATCCAGCACTGGCCCACCCAGGAGGGATTGAAGATAGGAATGGTACCATCCACCACACCAATCACCTGGGGGATCTCAGCCATGGTGTGGAATCCTTGGTGGACCTGGCAGCCCTCCTCCCTCGCAGTGGGCATCCTGATATGTGCCCTGGCATGGGGCAGGACGATCGCCACACTCCATGACATCGACACTTTGCTTGCAGTGCCCCTGCCACCTCCAAGAAACTCCCAACTGCATAAAAACGGTGAGCAGCCAGATGCCCCACCAGGCAAAATTGCACATGGATAAATAAATAAATTGATAAATTGATCAGGGGTTGATTTTAGTATGGGGCAGCGGGGTACTTTAATTGGACAGCCCGGTCAGACAGCACATCCAGTGGGCTGAAGTGTTGACGCATAAATGCAAATGGTTTGGCTTTTGCGCATGCTGATGCTGTCAGTTTGCAGCGAGACCCAGCCCTGTATATGACCCAGCCTGCCCACCAGAAGCTGCCTTCATCAGCTCATCAGCTTCCTTGACTGAACAATTCCCATTTATCCCATATTCTGTGTTCTAAACTATTTTCTTGTCTGTCTGTACATCTGCTTGTCCTGAGTGAGGGACCCCTCCACTGTTGCTCACCCTGAGGTTTCTCCTGTTTTTTCTGTTAGGGGTTTTCTTTCGAGTTTTTCCTAAGTTGATGTGAGGGTCTAAGGGGAAAGGATGGTGTTATGATGCCGTGTAAAGCCCTTTGAGAGAAATTGTTTGTGAAAATGGGCAATACAAATAAACTTGCCTTGCTTTGCCTTGCCTTGCCATGCCCTGCAAGCAATGTCGCCCTTCAGCCCCTCATCCAAAGGGGACTTGCCAGCGACATAACCCTTACAGGCTACCCTCCAGAGGGGACTTGCCAACAGTGTCGCCCTCCATAGGGAACTTGTAAAAATGGGCTATACAAATAAACTTGTCTTGGTTGGTTATCTGCCTCTACCACAGTCTGTTTACATGATACTATATGATGATACTTTTCATCATATAAGATGACACTGATTATGGAAAAAAATTGATTTGTGAGATCACACTGACCCTAACCTTTGACTACCAAAATCCTTTATCCTTGAATTCAAGTGACCATTTACGCCAAATCTGAAGAAGTTCCATTTGTGCATTACTGAGATATTATGTCTCAGAGGAAGGGAAAGATAGAATATTTGAAAACAACACGCCTGTGGCTCTGAAAAAACCATAAAAATATGACAAATGTCATACAAATGTCAAAATACAGTGATAAAATTTCATAGTAAAGTAGAAAATGTCACTGAATGGAAACTGTGTTTTAGCTCATCCTCAAGTTTGTTCGTGTTCTATGATATAATTCTGGAGATATTACTGGAGACATCATTTATACAACCATGCATGCATGCATATGAGTTGACCGACTTAAATAAACATGCTATACCAGTTGCCTGTGATACTAGTGAGAAGTATTCACCAGCTTCATCATTACTGCACCAACAATAACATGTCATCTTCACTCCCATTTATGATCCTGAACCAGTTAACCAATGAATCAACTAACAATAAACCAATCAATAACTTACATCAACAATGAGGAAGTCCAGCCAGCACCAGTAGTTGGTGAAATACTTTTTGAAGCCATAGGCAAGCCACTTGAGCATCATCTCCAGGATGAAGATGTAGGTGAAGATCTTGTCTGCATACTCCAATATCACCTTAACCACCTTCCTCTGCTCAATGTAGATGTCCTCAAAGGCCTGAGAAGGACACAGAGGGAATCACTGAAGAGCTGTCAGTCAGCTGTATCAACTTATCTGAGATCATTTACACTAGAATAAACTTTTGTTATTACATCCTTACATTTCAGTAAATATCTCAAAGTGGAGAGAGCAGATTATAAACAGATTATGTACAAACTCCTTCTAGGCAGTATTTATGAAAGCAAAGTAAATTACATTTAATTACTGACTACTATTAACTGACTACAATTATTATTAAATTAAGGCCAAGAATGTACAGTAAGACCAAAATTAAGAAAATTGAAGCAAAACACAATATTTATAAATCAAACAGTGAAATATGGTAAAACTAAAAAAAAGAAAAAGGAAAAAAAAGAATGGTATATTAAGTTAATTGAAAATGTTGATGAAAATGAAGTAAATGTATTGTGTCTGACCAGTGCTCCAGAGCTGAGGAGGATCATGAAGATGATGAAGGACTCGAACCAGCTGTGCTCTACAATCTGGTAACAGGTCTTTCTCACCCTCCACCAGATCTGCCCGAGTCCCACTGTCGTGTCGATGTCACAACACTGGAACCTGGCTACGCACACTGTGGGGATAAAACAAAGACACAGAAAGACAGACACAGAGACAGACAGGCAATTTGTTTTTGAATGGTGGTTATAATTTTTTTACAATAAGGTATTGTAAGATGTGGGAAACAGACTCTCCTGGATTTAATTTTCTCTTCAACTTACTTTACTTGGTGTCATGATGTAAAAACAACATAAGATGTGTGTCTCAACAGTGCCTTGCTCCAGGGCTCAATAGTATGCCTATTGCAAACATACACCATACACACAAGGCCATGTCATGCTTGCTTTGCTGTCATACACAGATGACCCGGACACAAATACTTCTTTCTATCTATTCTGCTTCAGTGTGTGTGTGTTTGTGTGTACATGTGTGCATGCACACTTGTGTTCAGATGTCTTTTAGCATTCTGTACAGTGTGCATGTGTGTTCAGAGTTGTGTTGTCTTGCATAACTTCTGACTCTTTGACAGATGCTAAGCTTCTGCCTTTCCACAACAATCCTCCCTCTCCCCTATATGCAGTGATTATAGCAGACTGTAGCCTTCACTTTGTAGCATTTAGATTTTATTTTGTTCACAAAAACTCAACACAAAAACTATATATAAGCTGTAGTTTTCTACATTCAAATTTCCGCTTAAATGTAGGGAAATATAAAGATTTGTCAAACACTCCATGACAATGTAATGTTTTTTAGTTATTTGCTCTAAAACTTGAAATTAGTGAGTGAGTTGAGTTTTTAAGGGGCGGGTGCCTGTTTCTCATTGTGTTTGTGCATTGGGTGTGTGTTTATGTAGTATTCACATCTCCTCTTACTTTTTACTGAAGACAACACCTGTCATGTTGATTGGCTACAAATACTTATGCAAATCATTGGTTGGTGAAGCTGTAAAATACAGACAAGTGGGCAATTGTGGCTGTAACTCGAAATACAATACCTCAGTTAAGGGATGACTTGAGGGATATTTACTAGTGTTGCTGCCTGAGACCAGGATTTTTATTTTTTTTTTGGTGCGGTATTTTCTAGGGCTGTCAAACGATTAAAACTTTTAATCGCAATTAATCTCAGAATTTTGTGAGTTAATCGTATTTTTTTCTTTTTTGCTCTAAATAACAGCAATATGAATGGAAAGAATAAGAAACATCCAGAATAGTAGGAACATGAGGAGAAAAAACATATGCAGATTTTCTATAACATTATAAGACAGCACACTGAACGGGTTGAAGCTGAATGAACGGGGGAAAAAAAAAAAAAGTCTCCTTGAAGCAACAGCTCTGTGTCACGCACGACAACAACAACATCCTTCTACAAATGCACGATCATTGATGTGACGTGTGCAGGGCTTACCTCACCTACTTGACTGGAATAGAGGACAAAATGGGCCGCGATTAAATGCAATTAAAAAAATTTATTGCATTGAGATTAACGTGTTAACTATAACAGCCCTAGTATTTTCTAATCATTTTGCCTTAATACTGACCAAAACTAATAATACATGCTCAATAAACTGTGTGAAATGTGAAATTATCTTGTGTAAATCACCTACATTTGGATGCAGGTGGACATGCAGAAAGACAGATATAACATGGCCCAAGACAGAGCATCGAGTGCTGATAACATGAGGATCAGATTCCCGTCCCTCTATGTTAACGCTTTGTTGGTAGCTTGTGGCATTAAGTGCTTGTTGCTAACGTTTCCAAATTCAATCATTTGTCTACAAGAACAAATGGGATGATGAACTGCAACCTGATGTTCACTCCTGATTCAGAACTTTAGTGTGATTGGTTTTGAGAGCAATGCTGATGTTGTTGCAAGGCATGATGGAGGCTCAGTAGATAATGGGAGGAGACTGTGGAGAAGACAGCAGGATGTGGCTGAAAAAGACCTTATCTTAGTCTGCCTCAATCAGCCATATAAGTGTACATGTCTACATCAACTGGCATTAGAAGGCGTACAATTAGCTGGTGTAAACTTCCCCACTTCGTGGAGAGAACAAAAAAAAAGCTCATTGATGAAGTTGGGATCTGATTTTCCTACTCCCATCAATAAAGGGTTTTTTAAGCCATCATTTACAGAAGTTAAGCTTGCAAGATTAAGAATTAATATGGTGTTAACTGGCAAGTGGACTGGAACTGATTCTAATATGCTGATGTGCAACAAGTGCTACCAAAACACACTTAAGTCATACAACTTTAATGTACACACTGATTTCAACTCTCCGCAACAAGATCAACAGTTCAGTAAAATACAATTTCATTTTTCATGAACACAAAGGCCCTCATTTATCAAAGGTATGTACACAAAAAAAAGGGTGTACGCCAAATCTCGCACAAGGATTGGCATTGATCAATCTGAACATGAGTGTAGGGTGCCTCACGCCAGGTCTGACCAGGTGTATGCACTTTTGAACCAGCGTATAACATGCAAGACAGGCTGTGTCGGATAATCATGAATAGATTATACTGATGCAGATATAAACTCCGTGTGTTAATTCGACCTGTTTTATTTTGAGCAACTGAGGTGAATCAAAAGGCATGTGTAGACAGACAGATATATATAAGACAGATGCTTAATCAGCTGTTTATTGTTAGAGCAATAGCAGACGGAAACTTCCTCCACTAAGAAAATTTCCTGCAGGAGAGTGATGATCGGCTGCTTAATCTCTTTCTCTGCCGGACACCGGAGCCCTTACTAAGGACTCCTCAGAGCTGGTCCATGTGATACTTATTCAGATGTAGGTGCTCTAGGCCTACACACCGGAACTTTTGGCCACCGGGACCTGCCAGCAGGATATCAGGAATTGGGCCAGTGTTTCACAACCCTCCATCAGCTGAACCCTGTCATCAGTGCTGACGGTTATAAAGTCACATTTGCAGCAGTAATTACAATTCCCCAAACACTGATGCTCAGCAAACTGTGATTAAAAGGGCATTTCATGAGATTGTTGGGTTTCCTAATGTGATCAGTGAGACTGATTGTACACCATGTTGTACACCATAGTGGATGTGAAGCCTCCATCCACCAGTGATTACACTTTTGTCAAGCACAAAAACTATCACTCTAGTAATGTTCAGATAATTTATGGTACCACCCTCTCCCTGTTGAATGTGGTAATATCAGTAAAGTTTCTTAGCTGTCTTCCGTGTCTCCATGTCATAAAGTGGGCCCAGGTGCCGTGCCAGGATTTCAATTTTGGATGGGCCAGAGTAATTTTGGATGGGTGTCAGTTGGTTCGAGATACCATAGTGTTAAGATAAAGTAAAGTTGTGATTCTGACAACAGCAGCGAGTAGCTAACATTACCTTAGCTGGAACAGGATAGATAGGACCAGTTGCCACTTAAATAAACCAAGCTCAGTAAACAAATTAACGTTCAGTGTAACTTACTGGTAAGTTATTGCTCTCTCTCCTGTTAAAAGTTAATCTAGCTCACCCAGTTGACCTCTCTCTCTCTCTATCTCTCTCTCTCTCTCTGTCTTTCTCTCCTGTTACTTACATGTGTTAAACCCACACTGTATGCTGGGCAAAAACCTGAATAAAATACGCTACGATACAAATTACTTTATTAATCACCAAAGGGAAATTAATTTGTCTGTCAGCTCATCACCATTTGCAGAAGAATCAAAAAAGCCTGATGGCTAAAGGTACAAAGGATCTTCTATATTTCTCCGTCCTGCAGCAAAGAGAGAGGAGCCGTCCACCACCGCTGCTTTCCTGGTCCATCAAGGTGTCATGAAGTGGATGATCTGACCCGTCCAGAATGGCCTCCACCACCCTCAGTGTGCATCTCTCCACCACATTCCTCAGTGAATCCATCAGGGAAACATGATTGAAGTCTCTCGATATCATTAAAAGTGCTTCAGGATGTTTAGTCTGTATCCTAGCAACGACTTCATGGGAGTGGGTGGGATGTATACAAGTGTTGTTATGATTTGAAAAAATGTCTACTTTCTGAGTCTTCACCAACATCTTCAGCTCTTCATTACTCTTGTTGGGCAGAGAGTTGATATTTTCAATGATGACTGACGGTAGAAAGCACCGATACAGTACATCTCCAATTCCAAGCCTTCATCTTTGAACCAACAGCACGGCAACCATGAAAACACCTCTTCATCTCAGCTGGAACAGGAACAGGGTGGCATCCTCCAGATCTGCTCCATTTTCAATGAAAGAAGCTCCTGTCCTGAAGAATCTCTTCTTCTTACAGAAGTATCCATCAGTAGTTGACAAAATACGACAAAAACACAACAAAAATAAAGCAATGGTTGAGTAAAAACTCAGAGCTACCAGACTGCTGCTACCAGTTGAAGCGCATGTTCTAAAATGCACGAATGCTAAAATGCACGAAAAGCCATACCAAATAAGAAATGCGTAGCCCATTTATTTTTCACGCCCCAAGACATTTATTTTAATAAAATAATAAAATATCTCAGAAAACAACAAGATAAAATTGGGCTCCATTAGAATAGGCTACCAAACAGTGAAACACACACCTCACTAACCGAAAAACTCAAATCATGCCCATACCAGACATACATCCATATGTAACATGTAATGTAATCCATTAGTTTGAAAATCATTCCAGTAGCAGAACACAAAACAGAACAGAACACATTTCTTTGGGTTTTGTAAAACCATTGCTGTCAACATTTTGCCATCGTTAACATTATTGTACTGAGAGGACGTAAAGTGGCCTGTACTTCACACATGTTAGTAACCAAATAAATAAAATCTTTCTTTTTTTATATATATATACATGGTTTTTAGTCTTTATTCTGAACTTAAATGTTAATTTTAATAATTAAGAATACATTTTAAGAAAATATGTTCACCGTGTCATTTCGGATGGGCCAGTTGTACCAGTGGATGGGCCCAGGCCCGTTAGGCCATAACTACGCGCATGGCAAGGCCTCTAAAGTAAGAATATACCGAGGCGTGACATTCAAATTACGATGGATTTCAGTTGCCAGATTTATCAACACCACACCAGTTTTACACCAAAATCGTCATCCTACACACTTAAAAAAAGTAAAGTAAATCTGACGTGGCACTTGGCGCATGTTGACCAGAATCTACAACAGATCCTACGCAAGTTTGATAAATGAGGGCCAAGGTAACTATTTCATATTTGAGTTATTTCTCCCCACTGGGGTCTATAATGAATCCTGTGGTAGACACACAGAAAAGAGCATGAGCTGTGTCCGCTGCTCTTCACTCTGCTGATTGCAATGTCTGCCTACATCTGTAATTAAAGCTCTGATTACCTTGCCTTCTGTTTCCATGGCTACTAATATGCTTTTCCCGTTATGCAGGTTGAGTAATCCAATGAAAACAAGCAAGAGGTAATCTGACAATCAGCCCACTTGGCATAGTTATTATCAATGTGTGTGTGTATCAGGAAACCCCCACTGCTTGTACTTATGGTAACCTTAATAAATACATTTGCAGCTGCTAACTTTTATTGAATATCATCATATCAACTGTTGGTTGGACTAAGGGCTCCTTCATCACACTTGTTCTTTGCTGCACATGGCACTGAAGCATTGTTGAACACTAGCTTGATATATGGAGGAACTTATTTTTCAGCATTTTATGCCTTTATTTGACAGAGCAGCGAAGGGAGATAAGAAAGTGGGAGAGAGGGGTGGGGGTAAGGCATACCTTAAGAAGAACATTTAACTATTCAAGACAAAATGCTAGAGCCTCATTGAGGTGATTTGCTGACGTATTGTTCAAGGAAACCTTAGCAGCGAATGCTTCCTGCAAGAGTCTCACCTGAGACCTTTCAGTGACATGAAGACAGAGGGTGGCAGGAGATGGCAACCATCCTGCTACTTCTTATGCACACACAAATCATGTGTTGCGCAGCATCACAACATTAACCAATAAGTTGGCATTTGGAGGACTAATGGGGCAGTTAATCTAATGCTTGCTGTCAGCACAGACAGTATGAGAGTGTGTGTGTGTGTGTGTGTGTGTGTGAATACAATTTCAATATTGCATTTTTATATTGGCATGTAAGCTTATAAAATTAGATTTTTTGGGGATTTATGTGTGCTGATGATATACTTTATCTGTACCTGCAGGGTACATGGGTGATTATCAGGGTATGTGTGTGTGTTTAAGTTTATGTATATGTGTGTGTGTGTGTGTGTGCATGCGCTTGTGTCTGCGTTGAGATAAGAGTGAAATAATGAGTAATTGTGACTCAATGAGTGGATCTTTCTGTCTGGATGACAGAGAATGGTAGTGCTCAAATTTCAGCTTCCAGAAGGTTTGTGTCACACACACATTTTACAATATCTATTCATGTGTTGTCACTATGTCTGTGATATTTGAAAGGTTAAAAAAAAAAAAAAAAAAGGTTTAAGAGCTCAATAGGCCTGTGTACAGAACTGGAGCTAAGCTGGAGCTGTGGCCCTCCTGTCTGAGCAGGCTGAAGTCTGAAATCTCTTGCCTTTTGTTCATAATCATCCTCATCAGATGAGTCAGAACTTTCAGGCACTGAAGCACCGTCATCCTCATCACTGCTTCTCTCTCTCTCCTAATGATTCTGCGGTTTTGAAACGCTTTGCAGGTGTTGTTGATTGACAGGTTTGGTCTACTCTCCCATCTCTCTCCATGCCTCTATAGCTAAAACCATAGAATTAAAACATGTGATAGAAAGGACCTTAGTAATCCCAGAGTGCCAATTGGTTGGCAAAAGTTGACTGACAAGCAATTCAACCAGTAACGTATGCTCAAGTTGACGGACAACAGATTCAACCAATTATGCAGTGAGAGGTGATGATGCGTGCGTCATGCTCTGTTATTGGCCCTCTAACTCTGGCTGTGAATAACATAAGTCGACAAGGGTGGGGGTATTTGAAAGAGGAAAGTCTCCCAGTCGTAGGAGTAGGTCAACTGCTTTTCTATGGCATAAAATGATCGAAATATACACAAAAAACATATTGAGACCGTCGCATAAACGCCAGTGCGTGAGCTGACTGCAGAGAGTTAATTGAGCTTAATGGGTGGGATCTTAAAGCACCTTTGACCTTTGACCTCATTGACACAGGAGGTTCACAGACCTTGGTGCATTGTCAGTATGTTCCTGTTCATGTCATCTGCAGTACTGAGACAGTTCCAATCTGTTGTGTCAATGGGGATGAAGAACCATACGGCAAATGTGTATGTTAAAGTGCAAGGAAACACTTGTGTGCGTGTCACAGATAATCGCCCATTTCCTGTGGTACTAGGCCATGATCTGCCTGCCCTTCTGCATCCACTGTAGCCGTTGTAGCCATGCAAAGTAGCTCTGACAAGGGCCCAGGCAAAGCAGTCATGTGAGGTGATGCAAACTTTGAGAACACTACCATTCTATTATGCTAAGATCCAATCAGGCTCCATTAAGCCTCGTTGAGTTTAACCAGCAAAAAACTAATTCACTACCAGTAGCCCATGATATTTGGGGGGCACATGCTGCAATGTGCATTCGGGGGGTTATACTAGGACAATTAAACAAATGCATTTACTCACCAAAAAGCCACCCTTCACGCACTGTGCCAGCCTGTAGTCTGTTCCCAACCATGGTGTTAGTTAGAATGAATGAATCGTGTGTTGAACAAGGCCACCTCGCCACAATGTTTGTTAACTGCATTTGCGCATCACATACAATCTGTACATAGATCGAAAGAAAATGCTTCCTGTTCACATAAACAAATTTATCCTGTGATGGTGCTTTTATAGCAACATTTGTGCAGTTGATAGTTCCAATTACATTAGCCAGCTCTCGCTACTGTTGCCAGGAACCCCAGCGTGGTCAGCACCTGTATGGGTACAGGCAACCCATGGCTCCAAGCCATATTGTGCTCCAAGGCCGGCCGCAGCTCTGCAGACAGTTCCAAGAGAATTGCCCTTGGAAACCAAAAACGGCTGATGAGCCAGTCGTCATCATGTGGAAAAAAATCCTCCCAGTCTCTAAATATGCATTCTCTTCGCACTGCGCAATTTGAAATATCTTCCAATAAAGCAAAAGCCATTGTTGTTAACAGGATTTTCTGCACCACTAATGGATGTGTTAATTGTTCATCAATGTGTCTCTGATATGAATACGAATTACTTCATTAATCCCAAAGGGAAATCCATTTGTCTGTCAGCTCATCTACCATTTGCAGAAGAATGGGTTTTGAATCTCTGTATCTCTCTGTCCTGCAACGAAGCGAGAGGTGCTGTCCATCACCACTGCTTCATTGATCCATCAAGGTGTTATGAAGTGGATGATCCGTGTTGTTCAGGATGGCCTCCACCATCCTCAGTGTATATCTCTCCACCACTTCCCCCAGAGTCCATCTTTACTCCAATCACAAAGCCAGCCTTCTTAACAGGCTTATCCAGCCTCCTTGCCTGCTTTTACCCCAAACTTCCTCCCCAGCAGACTGCAGCATAAAATAAAACACTTGCCACCACAGACTGATAGAACATCTGCAGCATCTTACTACAGATGTTAAGAGATCTGAGCTTCCTTAGGAAAAAGAGGTGGCTCTGCTCCTTTTTGTAGAGTGCATCTGTGTTAAGAGACCAGTCCAACTTGTTATCCAGGTGTACACCTAGATATTTATAGGTTGTCACCACCTCGAAGTCCACTCCACAAGTGTTCACTGGCTGAAGAGAGGGCCTGGACCTACGGATAGCCATTATGATTTCCTTTGACTTTGAGGTGTTCAGTATGAGGCAGTTTTTGTGACTCCAGTCACTGAAGGCTTTCATCAAGTATTTGGATTCCTGTCCATTCCAATTACATGTCACAATAGCAATGTTATTTGAGTATTTCTGGATGTGGCAGGACTCAGAGTTGTATTTAAAGTCCACTGTATTTAATGTAAACAGGAATGGCACCAGGACAGTCCCCTGTGGAGCCCCTGTGCTGCTCAATAATGTCCCAGAAAAACATTTCCACAACCTGAGAAACTGTGGCCTTTCTGTCGGGTAATCTATGATCCAGGAGACAAAGGAACGATCCACTCCCTTCTCTATGAGCTTGTTTTTGAGTATGTTTGGTTGGATGGTAATAAAGGGGACATATCATGGAAATATCACTTTTTGAAGGCTCTTTAACATATATTTGGGTGTTTGGCTTGCCTTCCGGCCCCCAAAATGTGACACTTGACAAAATAATCTGTAATCTGCAGGCTCCTTAGATCAAAATCCATGTTCCCTCAGTTGTCTGACAATGATGTCATTAGTTTTCCAATTTGCATAATACCACCCCTACCTGTGAGTACCGGTACCGGTAGAAGGGGTTGGGCGGGGCATGCAGTCGTTCATTTTCATTTAAAGGGAAAGGGCACTGAAACCAGCCATTCTGAACAGGGCTGTTTTGAGCAGATGAAGAGAGTGCTGCGATGTTTGATCATTAATACAAAGTCTCACACAAGAGTCAAGTTGATGTGCTCAGTATGTTTACAGATAGAATGAACAATATCCATATTTACCCTAACTGCTACGACAATGTTGTACCTCCAAGTTGATATTCTTTTGTTGATAAAACAAAATTGAGCTCTTCAGACTACCTGTAAACATACTGAGTGCGTCAACTTGACTTTTGGGCGTGACTTTGCGAGACCGTGCAGGACTTTGTATTACAGCTCCATTTACAAACATGTCTCCAGCTGGTCCAGAATGCTGCAGTGAAGGCATTGACTGGAGTTAGTAAGAAAGAGCACATCTCTCCCATTCTACCTTCTCTCCATTGGCTTCCTGTAGGACATAGAATAGACTTTAAAATCTCCCAGTCTCTCTAAAAACAGACTGGGAGGTAGAGGCTCTCTCTACACTCTCTACTTTTAAGTATAGTCTTAAAACCTTCCTCTATGACAGGGCTTTTAGTTAGGGCTGGCTCAGGTAGCCCTGAACCATTTCAGGTGGAAGCGTGGCTCTCCAACTCTTTGGGGAGGAAATGCTACAAATGCAATGGTAAAAACCACAGCCCAGATGTTTGCCACTTCAAAGATTTAAAATGTCACAGTTGTGGAAAAACGGGACACATTAAAAGAGCTTGCAAAGGGAAAATTACTGCTGCTCAAACACACAAAAGGCCTTATAGACATTCTGAAAGAACACAAAATACATGGAGGCAGAAGAGACTAAACTACCAATGTTTATACTAAAAAGCATCCAAGAGTGTAAACAATCTTTTTGAACAAACATTATGGTAGATGACAAAGAAACTGAGATGGAGATCGGCACTGGGGCTGCCATGAGTATCATTTCAGAGAAACTGTTTCAGTCGAAGTTCCCAGGACAACCACTAGCCACTGCTAGCATTAAGCTAAAGTGATGCCTGTGTTAGGGCAATTTGAAGCTGTTGTGAGCTACAAACAACGAAGAAAACGGCTGCCTCTGATTGTTATTAAAGTTAACCCCGGATTGGACAGAAATACAACATGTCAGTGAAATGCAGCAACCAAAATCAATTGAAGATGTGCTGTAATTGCACTCTGTGTTTAAGTGTTTAAAGATGAAATGGGCACACTAAAGGGCATCATGGCAAAAAGTCTTGTAAATCCTGATGTTGACCCTAAATTTCGCAAGAGAGTGGATACTGAATTAGATCACCTGGAGAAGGCCGGTATAATATCACCTATTAAACACAGTGACTGGGCTGCACAAGTGGTGCCTGTAGTGAAAAGAAACAACGCAATTCGTTTGTGTGGTGATTATATATTAACAGTACATCAGGCTGCCACTACAGAGACCTATCCCCTGAACCAGATTGATAAGCTGATGGCCACACTGAGTGGTGGGACTGTGTTTTCAAAGATCGATCTCACTCAGCATATCAGCAGGTACTTCTAGACCATGAGTCAAAGAAACTACTGTCCATCAATACACATCGAGGGTTATATGTGTACAAAAGACTGGCTTTTGGTGTTAGTTCAGCACCTTTCATTTTCAAACGAATCATGGAGAATCAAATGAAAGATCTGGACGTTGGTGTCTATTTAGATGATTTGTGAGTTACAAGGAAAACTGAACAAGATCACCTGGAAAAGCTGCAGAAGGTGCTACAGGGACACCAGGAGAACAACTTAAGAGTGAAGAAATCCAAATGTGAGTTTGGTAAAAAGCAGATTGAATAATTGGGACATGTTTTGAACAGCCAGGGCATTCATCCATCTCCAGACAAGATAAAAGCAATCAAGGATACACCTGCACCCTCCTGTGTGAAAGAACTGAGAGCATTTTTGGGGCTAGTGAATTATGATGGACGATTTATGCCTAACCAAAGCACTGTACTAGCTCTACTCTATAGGCTGATAAAAGATGAAGTTGCAAGGGTGTGGAAGAAACCAGAGCAAAAGGCTTTTGATGAGTGCAAGGAGTTGCTAACAAGTGACAAGATTCTTGTGCACTATGATTCAAACCTACCCCTCACTCTGGCTTGTGATTCCTCAGTTTATGGTATAGGAGCTGTCATTCAGCATCAGATGCCAACAGGAGAAACCCTTCCCATTGCTTACGCGTCACAGACACTGACCCCTGCTGAGAAAAAATATTCTCAGATTGAAAAAGAAGGGCTAGCATTAGTTTTTGGCGTCAAAAAGTTCGACTAATACTTATGGGGAAGAAAATTCAAGGTAAGCCCTTGCTGACTCTTTTTGGGGAACACAAAAGCCTGCCCACTATGGCTGCAGCCTGGATTCAAAGATGGGCAATCAACCTCTCTGTTTATGACTTGAGTAATGTGCTTCATAAAACACAGCAATACAGTGGGTGGCCTGATGATGTGGACAATAGTCTGAAATCCTTCCACACCCGCAGATATGAACTGTCAGCTGAACGTGGATGTGTACTCTGGGGGAGCAGGGTGATATTACCTGAGAAGCTGAGAAAAATGTGTTGAGAGAGTTGCATTCTGGTCATCAGGGGGTTGTAAAAATGAAAGCCCTTGCCCTTAAGATTGATGTGGATGTGGAGCAGGTCTGCAACGCCTGTGAGTCTTGCCAGATGGAACAACAGATGCCTCAGCAGGTACCTTTACATCCTTGGGAGTTCCCAGGACAAAGCTGGAAAAGATTACACAGACTTTGCGGGTCCCTTCTTAGGTCACACCTGCATGATTGTTGTAGATGCATACTCTAAGTGGCTGGAGGAACTCAGAATGCCCAGCGCCTCCTTACAAGACTAAGGAGACTGTTTGCAGCAGTCTTCCAGAGCATGTTGCCACTGACAATGGAACACAGTTCACATCTGAGGAGGAGAACTTCATGCGGCAGAATGGAATTCTGCGCTCTACAAGCGCCCCTGGCCATCCTGCTTCTAACGGCCTTGCAGAGCAGTGTGTGCAAACATTTAAGAGTGGAATTAAGAAGCTTTCACAGACCACACTGGATATTGAGGACAAGAGCTCAGTGTTTCTGATACAGCACCGCTGTAACCCAAACTGCACCACTGGCCAGTCGCCTGCAGAGTTGTTCCTGAATAGACATATGTAAACTCGCCTGGACCTAATCCATCCTGACACTACAGTCATGGTTTGCTAAAAGTAGTATATGCAAAAGTTCTATCATGACCAGTGGGCAGTGAGCAGATCTTTCTCTCAGGATGACCCTGTATATTTGCAAAATCATCAGGGGGAAGAGAGAAGTGGGTTTCTGGAGCGATAGTGCAGCAGACAGGACCAATGTCCTGCAAGGTTCAAGGAACAGACACAGACATAACATACAGGAGACATGGGAATCAATTGAGATCCTGTGTCACAGCTGATGGACTGAATCTGAATACTGATTGTACAATCCCCAACACTGACGCATCAACCCAGCCTAGTGTGCTCCAAGATGTCAGCTGGAGGTGATCTTGTGCAAGTGGACAGTGCAGAGGTGCCAGCAGCATCTCAGATTCTGCGCCACTCAGCCAGAGAAAGGAGGCCACCTGAGCACTATGACCCTTAATATGCAGATTAATTGTTCTTTACCAAGCAGGTTGATAGTTGGACTAAGATGGTCAATAAAATAATAATATAACTACTGTGTTCTGCTCAGTATGGTTCTGTCACATTATGCCTGTCTTACGGAAAGATATGGAATTAAAGAAAAAAAAGGAGTGTAATGCAAGTTTGTATGATAATACAAGGCACTGGTCATTTAAGTTATGAAACGGTGTAACAAAAGAGTACTTTCATTTAAAAAGGAGGGTCATGTGATGTATCAGATTTTGTGACTTTGGTTGTGTCATAGTTTTTAGTGCACCAGGGAATGCTGGGATATGTGTATCCAGTTCTGTATTGTCACAAGCCAAGTAAAGAGGTACCATGTGCAGAGTGACTGCATCCCGTGAGTTATTAGGGAAAAACACCACCGATTTAATTACTAACTGCACTGTGCAGGTCAAGGTATTGATAAGTGCTGCATTTCCCAGATCCAGTTAAGAGGATTCTTAGCACTAAGTGCTTCTTGAGAACCCACTTAAGCCTCCCGTGAAAGAAAAACGTGTGTCCCATAGTCACACTTATTTTTAGATTCCACTCCTTTCACCTTTCATCTTAACAGTCTTCTTAGTAAAAAAACGCTCACAGGCAAATCAATATTACACCGAGCAAGGAGATATTAAAACAGTGTGCATCGTATACACTGTACAGTAGGCCTATGGGCCTGATTTTCTAAAGGTTTGCGTGTTTGAAAATGTGTGCAAACATGATTACACGCACAAACACATGTTGAAGCTGATCTACTCACCGGGAAAACCGAGGATTGCGTCTCTTAAACGGGCAAAAAAACATGCGCAATCCATTTAGCGCATTTGCCGTAATGAATATGCAAATATGTGAGTTTCTGCCAGAACATGCAAAATACTGGGAGGAGTAGATGCAAATAGATTTACTAAGCCCACACAATGTGATTTACCAAACCTGATACAGGTTGTGGTGGCTGTTTTTGTGTCTTTATTTAGCATGTTTGAAAGGCAAGTCTTAACTGGCACTAAGCTTTTGGACAAATGGCTGCGGTTATTGAGTTAATACCTGCCAGGGCAAAAGCTCTTTTATCTCGGCATATCCTCGTGTCTGGGTCATTCCAGTGAACTTAGCAGTTTTTCAGGTATGTTAAAAGTCATTTAAGCGCTGTTATGCATGCTGCAGATCTCCCCTCCAGTCCGGTCCTCTCCTCTCCTGTCTCTCCAGTACCTGGACTTTCAGCTCTGGGACCGGGACTGAGAGACGTCACTGCTGCCTTCACCCCATCTCAGATGCCTCAGATCAGGGCGTTTAAATCCAAGTGTGGCCTGAGTGTCCCACCTATGAGACCTGTGCCATAGTGCACACCTCCAGCCCAATGAATGACAGCAGGTATCCCAGTTACCTGCTCAGCTACAGTTAACTGCACCTGCTGCTCAACACTGATCATGGCTCTTCCCCATTTGCTTAGGTTTTATTATAAACCGAATTTTTTTGTTCTTCGCCCTCTATTTCCTCATCTTCTCTTCACTTAATCTGTTCTCTTCCAGTGGCGGCAACATAGAATTATTATTGGGGGGTTATGGGGTGGACTGATTGTTTATAGTGGGTGCTAATGAATTCTGACGCAACGAACACCAACAAATATTACTACAATAGATATAAGATTTGCTGATCCCAGGCTAATAGGCTCTCTTCCTCGTCTTCATCCTCCCTTCTTCATTCTCCTCGTTCGGCACCATCACTCCATTGTCCACTCTCACTCGTTTTTTTGGAATAACAAAAGTAAGCGGCCCATTATGCTAACTCGCTAACTAGCGGCTATTCACCAAGCACTGCTAACGTCAACATGAAACTCCCGGGCCGTCTGCATGCAAACCAGCCAATGAAATCGCACAACAAAGGAGCTGCAAATTTCGAGGGTCATTGTCATTTAGGACTGTTGTGAACAAAGAGTATCAAAGACAGTATATAGAGTATCTTTGTTATGAATAATATAATTTCTTGGATTGGATTATTACCTGTGACATATTTACATACAGTTACCTGTGATTTTACATACGTGGATCAAGTGTTTTAATTGTGTTTTGAAAGACACACGGTATTTTTTTTGTGTGTACCTGTGCAAGGATATGGTGCCGTTTCTGACAGTGGAGAAAAGTTTCTTTCAAAACATGATTAAAACACTCAATCAACGTTATGAAGTACCTTACTTGAAATAAATGTTCTTAAAATGGCATTCTATACTTGTGTACAAGTATGTTTGTCTCCTGCTGCTATGAATCTGCTAGTGTGTATGTTCAGAAACAGTCATTTTGACACACACACACACACATATGAGAAGAAAAGAATATATCGCAATATATATCGTTACCGCAAATGCTTCAAATTATACCGCAATATAAACTTTATGGCATATCGCCCAGCCCTGCGTCAGCACTTCAGCTCACTTGAAGTGCTGTCAGACCAGTCCAATTTAAGTACCCTCTGCCCCATGCTGAGATACAATGCCTAATCAACTTAGTATCTCCATATCTGGAGGGCAACTTGGTGCAATTTTGCCCTAAGCTCCTGGCTGAGCTGCATTTTTACGTACTGGGTAGTAGGGATGGGTACATTTCACATTTAAACCGATACAGTACCGATACCCGGTTCCTAGGCACTGGTACCTGTATGCAATGGTACCTGTTTTCTGTACTTTTGTATGTATGTGTGATAATTGAAGCTATTTTATTTATTTTAGTTAAGCCATTTATATTTTATAAAAGATTAGTCAAAACTCATGGATTTTGAATATTTATTGTTATGGTTCTGTGTAAACAAGAAAAGCCAGCATAAAAAGGGGTCTTTTTTAACAGCAATAGCGGGTTCTCTGTTTAAAACTTTAGAGTGTGCAGGGAGAGGAGGGGCTGTGCACAGACAGTAAAGTTGTCAACGGGCCTGAAAATTAAAACTCAACCCATGGGTGTTGAAGCCAGACCCGATGCGGATCACTAATTCTCTGCCCAAACCTGAAGGAAGCCCAAGGCCAGTCAGGTCAGTCAGGCAGCTTCATAGTCATATGTGTTTGTAAGAGACAGAGAGTGGGACAAGGAGAGGCAATGCACTGCACGCAGTCTACAAAGGAAATAAAACACATTTTGTGTTCCCGTCAGCCACACTCTTCTCCACTATCTCACAGGTACGAGGGTGCATTCAGTTACTGAAATGTGGTACCATATGATTTTTCATGAATAGATACTTGAAATTACTGTGGGAATTCGGTTGGTACCAGTAAAAGCACTGAATTCAGTACTCATCCCGAGTGGGGAGCTTCTTGGAGGTGGTGGGGGACAACACCGGCTTCAGCAAGGCGTCGGTGTCACAGTGTGACAGCTGTGACACCAACAGTGGCATGCGGTGACTTTCACAGATAGGCAAGTCACTAATTTATTGTGTGATTAAGTTGTGTCATAAACCATCTACACTAAAAGACACAATTTCATGATTGTGTGCAGCCTGTCTTTCCTTTTAAGCTCAGAGTCTCTCTCACTCTGCCTGGACACCTTCAGCTTTACTGCACTGAAAAAAAAAATTAACAATAATATGGTAACTGTGCAAAACTGCATCAGAATGCTTAAGACTTACACTACTAGTAAAAGGGTTGGACACAGTGTTTATTCTTTATTTTCTACACTGTAGATTCAAACTGAGGACATCAGAATTATGAAGGAACACGTGCAATTATGCAGTAAACAAAAAAGTGTTAAACAAAGCAGAATATGTTCTATATTTTTAGATTCTTTGAAGTAGCCATATTTTGCTTTGATGCCAGCTTTGCATACCCTTGACATTCTGCCATCAGCTTCATGAGGTCGTCACCTGGAATGGCTTTCCAACAGTCTTGAAGGAGTACTCAGAGGTGCTGAGCACTTGTTGGCTGTTTTGTCTTCAGGTCAGGTGTGAGATAACACTTTGATTTTAATTAACACTTTTGTGTTTACAACACAATTCCAAATGTGTTCCTTCATAGTTTAGATGTCTTCAGTATGAATCTACAATGTAGAAAGTGATAAATATAAAGAAAAACCATTGAATGAGAAGGTGTGTCCAAACTTTAAATTGGTAGTGTATGTTAAATGGTTAACTGTAAATATGTAAACTGAATAAAATAAGTCTTAACAGACCAGGCTAAAAATCAGGACTTGTAAGAGCAGTGAGACTGACCAGGGTTTATGAGAGCTAACTCAAACTTTGACCCAGAAGAATCCTTTAAAAGCTGCTCCGCATTGCCCCTCAATTCTGAGTGCTCATGTTGGCTACTGTGGCCAGTCTACATGAGAAATGATTCATTTGTTTGTTCTTGCTTTGTCTTTGTTCATGGAGTTAACACACCACTAACTGCCCACAGGTCATTATCTGCATTAACCAATAGCTGTGCAAAAATGAATGTGATTGCTACTTGGATACACCCATTGTTTGTCATCACACATACATGCGAGAAGCAGGGAATAAGTGCATTAGATAGCAAACCACCACGAGCTGGACTCCATCACCATTTTTTGTCCCATGGATTGGTAAGCTGTTACTATTTAGTTTGCATGGATTCATCATATATGTTTATTGCAATCACAGCATTATGTGCATTTCTACGATTTCTTTTTATGTTGTCATTTTCTTGTTTGCTGAGCTGTATCTGAATTATCAGGCATGATTTGTGTCACTTAATGTTTTCAGAAATTTCGTTTCGTGTGTAATTGCACCTTTGTGTGGCAACTACATCACGCTGTGTGTGACTTATGCACTGATTCAAATTCTGTTCAGTTTATTCGAGGAGGACGAAAATTGCTTTCACATTCCGTACAAGAACCCTAAAAAACATTCACAGATCACCAAAACATAAATACATGGCAGTCAGAAAATAGATACTCATTCAGTGTTTTGTTTAATGTGGTTATTGCAGTGGGGAAGAAGCTTTTCCTGAGTATGAAGTATGGGTTAAGGGAGTGACTGGGATCAAGTGTGATGGTGTGAGTTATGTGTGCAGTGGCTGTGTTGTTGAGGTTGGAGGTGGGGAGGCCGATGATCGTGGCAGCTTTGTGTGTAATTTGTGTGATTAAGTGGTGGGTGAAATGACAGTCGATTTGCCTGGCATTAATTGATTTAGTTTCAGCACTGTGTGGCGGAGAGCTCCAGTTAAAAGCTTCTTTAAGACCCTCCGTGGGAGCTTAAGTTTCTTGTCTTTTTTTGCAGAGAATTCAATCCTCATATTACATACACTGAGATTCTCTATTTCTCTCTCTCTCTCTCTCTCTCTCTCTCTCTCTCTCTCTCTCTCTCTCACACACACACACACACACACACACAGCTGAAATTTGCCTACTGTGGTTAGTCATTTTTCTGGCCTACTTTTGCAACAGCTGGTTGATTACTGGGAATCACTATTCCTACACACAGTTAGGGTGCTGTGTCAGCGTACTGGTCCGGTGTGAGTCAGAGGCAGGGCAGGTGGCAGCAGCATGATGGAGGTCCAAATTTGTTGCTGTACCCAAAATCTTCGAAAACAGCAAGGTCAACAGGTCAACAGGTCATCTCTTCTTCTTTCATTTCATTCATCCTCTCCCTTCCTATACCCTTCTTTTTTGTGCACTTTTCTGTTTATGCCTTCTCCTTCATTACAGTTTTCCCCATCTTTACAACTTAATGTTTTCTCTATTTCCTCACTTCCTCTCCATGCCTCTGCTCCTTTGACTCCCTTTCTTGTCATTTTCTTTGCCTTGCCTCTTCTTTACTGATGCATTGAGTATCAAGGCCATTGACACACTATGTATGTCTACACACTCTGCAGACAAACATGTGCAGCAAATGAGGAAGTTTTGTTCATGTTTCACCGCTTGTCTGTTGGTGCTCCAGCAACTGATCTGAGTCTAGCTAGTGACAAACGTCTTCCTGCCATGAAGGACTCTGCTGAATCAGGAAGAACTGGGTGGCATGTTGGGACTGTTGCGATGGTCACATCAATCTTCTAAATGAGTCGCAGCTAATACATCTGCTGCTTGGCACACACTCCAAAGCACCTCTTACAGGAAATGGCTCCAATGCTGGTTTTACTGCAGATGGAGACCTGGAACCTGTAGTTCCTCCAATATCAAGTAAAATCAAGATTATAACTGATATCTGGTCTTTGATCTCTTATGCTTTTAATTTGTGAGGTTTTACATTTGTCTACCTTTGCCTTGAGTATTTGTTTCGATTGACATTAATATTCTAAGTATTATTGCTTTCCTCCTTCACCTGAGGATGAGTTGCAACCACTTGAAAAATTGCTAATAACAATTAAAAGCAGCTGTGATTATAGTTTTTAATAGTCGTCTATTACATCACCATTACATCGCCAGCATAGATGTGTTTCTGTGACAATAAACACTTACTGCACTGCAAATCATCCCATGTCTATGTACGAAAAAAGTTATTTGCAGACAGTTTTTTCTTCTACCTATTGAAATTGGTACAATGTGTCTGACTGTATGATAAGTCAAGAATTAGTAAATTGGGCCACTCCTCTGATACTGATCTGTTCTGTAGAAGTTGGTTATATGTTCAGAACATGACCAAACACATGTAAGCAGGAGCAGAGCAGCCTTGTCAATGCGCAGCCACTATTCATTAACTCGAATCTCATGTTCACAAGGTCCTAAGCTGTGAATGTGAACAAGGTGTCACAGCATTTAAAATCTAGGATAGCGATCTGACTCTCTCTGCTGCTGTCCACAGGTACACCACATGCTGGGTCTGGTGTGATTATGCTGCTTCAAGTTGTCCTTTTGATTCTGTTTAACACAATTCAGCACATGCGTACACATACATTTTTCACTCATGCACATCTTACACTACTGACTCTTAACTACTACTGACTTAACTTACATAATTTCGTTCAATTTGGTCTTATTTGGTTTAACTTGGTTTAATAAAGGCCTTTATTTGAACATTTACATGGTGTTGTCTCCCTTTTTGGGACAACCCTTTCAGCCAGGTCATGACATTTGGTCACATGTGTTCATCCTGTGTGTTCAACCACCAAGCACAGGATGTTTGGCCTAGCAATCAGTGGTAAGAATTCATCCCAGCATTTGTTGGAGATGGTTTTGTGATGTAATTGTTCTTCAGAGGGATTTTCGGCAGGGTGGCGTCATTCTGCCTCAGCCCTTTTTAACCTCACATTAGCACATTAGTAGAATCCAAACAGTGAATATGAGGTTTTGACAATATGTACAGTATATTCTTCTCTTTCAGTGGAAATGAGTGAGCTTGTCAAGATCCATAACACAAAAAGCACTCCACTCCATCTATGTCTCTGTGAAGATGCTAGCTGTGCTGAACTAAGTTCAAGACTGATCTCTGTGCTACATGAGTAAACAGGCTGAGTCAGGAAGGAAACAAGGTGTTAGCATTTTGCCTGGGTTAGTCACTACAAGATCATAAATCTCTGTGTGAAAGTATTGGGGCAAGTGGCTCACGTGAAAGTATCATGTGACCGCAGGGTCCCAGAGGCTTTCAACCACCAGCCTGATTACTCACTGTGATGCAACAAAATTACGTGTTTTAGCAAATTAGAATATAATGAAGAAATACAGAGCTGACTGATGAGACACTACAAAGTGAGGCAGACCAGATCCTGAATAATTCAACTGATTCATATAGTTTTCCTCAACTGATTTTTAAAAATTCAATAACATAAAAAAATCTTAATCTTTATAAATTAATACAATTTGACTACTCAAGAAAAGAAAACATATAAAAACTAAACAATCATTGTCTTTCTTGATTTCCTTTAACAAGAATACTTAAAGGTTTCAAGCCTCAAAATAACGTACATATACTTTGACAATGAGCATCTGTCTCATTTGGTGAAACTGTAAAAAAAATCTGAATTCAATTGGATAAAAAAAGTGAATTTGATGATTAGTAGGACCTACCTCATTGGGTGAAATGTATAGCCGCTCACTGTCTGCATAGAGCCCAATGAGCTCAATGAGCCCAATGAGCCCATTTTATCTGTGTATTGAACATGCTAGCTGTGTAAACTGAGTCTAAGAAAATCTCTGTGCTCCACTAGCAAAGAGGCTAAGTGGGGAAGTGCTAGCGTTTTACCTGGGTTAGTCAGTCCAGGATCATAAATCTCTGTGTAAAAGTGCTTGAACAGGTGATTCATGATTAGTGAAAATACTATGTGACTGTAGGGTTACAGTACAAGGATTCTGTTTACTTATTGCAATGCTTCCACTTTGTGTGTGTGCATGCATGCCTACCGTCTGGGAAGCAGTTGTCAGGGTCCATGGCCTCTTCAGCCATTTCTGAGTACTCATCCTCTTCCTCTCCAGGCTTCCTCAGGTCCACTGTGCTTCCCTCTGATAAGCTGATATTATCTTTCTGCTAAGTAAAACAGGAAACAACCAATCAGAACCACTGACAGTTTATCAGATTCACGGCACTCTTCTCTGACTGACTCACGTCATGGAAATAGCCATGAAATGGCACTTCTCAACAAACTCTACCTAGATTTTAAAGTTTTCATTGTCCTAATGCAAAACAATTACCAATTGTGTTTTTAAGTGTTGGTTTTGGTCTTGGTGAAAAACAGCAGATGATTTTTGTTTGTTTTACATAAATTTACCCTTCCAAACAAACGGTCCCAAATAACACCAAATACTTCTTTAAATTAATAATACACAATAACTTAAATACACATTTTATCCCTCGCATACAAATGTAGGCCACTTAATTATAAAGAAGTTAGATTGCTTATTGTACCTTTTAGAGCGACTTTAAAAAAAATACTCTTCAAAAGAGTAATTATCCCTCAAATGTCCATCTACATCTTTACAGACTTTCCTGTCAAACTATCAATATCTAGGAGACACCTAATAAACACCTAATAAGTAACAGACCACAAAAAACTTCTTCAAAGTCTTGCGCTGGCATCTGCTGTGTTCACAAATGTTTAACCAGTACAGCTCCTCAGCTTCTCTCGTACCAGTCAGTTTTCTGTTCTAAGTGAAGGACAAATATAGTGCTGTGAAAAAGTATTTGCCCCCTTCCTGATTTCTCACTTTTTTGCACATTTCTCAAACTTAAATGTTTAAGATCATCAAACAAATTTTAAAAGTAGACAAAGATGACCAAAGTAAATATAAAATGCAGTTTTTAAATGATGATTTCATTTATTGAAGGAAAAAAGCTATCCAAATCTACCTGGCCCTATGTGAAAAAGTGATCAGGCCTGTTTGTGGATAGTGAAATTAAACTCTACTTTCAAAAAATTTGCCTTATTGCAGTTAGTTCATGATTTAACAAGGGGGGCAATTACTTTTTCAATTTGTTCGATAATTTAAAACATTTCAGTGTGACATATATGCAAAAAAAGTAAGGAATCTGGAAGGGGGCGAATACTGCGGCTGTGGCTCAGGTGGTAGAGCAGGTTATCCACTAAACAGAAGGTCAGTGGTTCGATTCCTGGCTTCTCAAGATTGGGGGTCGAAGTGTCCTTGGGCAAGACACTGAACCCACACTTGCCCCCAGTGTATCACCGCTGTGTGAATGTGTCTGTGTGAATGGTTAGACACCATATGCCAAAAAGTAAGCGCAGTATGAATGTGTGTGTGAATGGGTGAATGTGACCAACAGTGTAAAGTGCTTTGAGTGGTCCCAGAGACTAGAAAAGCGCTATATAAGTGTAACCCTAACCCTAAGTCCATTTACCATTTTACTTTTTCACGGCACTGTACATTTGACAAGACCCTAAGGTTAACCTTAATCCTTTCAGCTTTTATACAATGAGCTGAAAGCAGCCAAAGAGTTGAAATTTTGTATCCTCAAAACACACATCTTCACCCTGGCTTGCAAATAATGGTTTCTAGCCATTAGTCACTATTATTAAAGCTATTATTCACCTGTTTCTTTTAATTTCTTATTTTTTAAAATATGTTTTTAACTGTACTTTACTCTATGTAATCACAAACTTTTAATGTTTTATATTTTTTAATTCATTGTCATTATCAGCTTTCATACATGATGTGTCCCTCCCTTTTTAGCTCATCAGTAATCTATAGAACTCTTTGAACATCAATAAACTATATGAAATGTGCTTTATAAACAAAGTTTGATTGATTTGAAAAGAAAGTTGGCATTCATCTTGGAAAATTCAGTGAGTGGCTTTTAAAATGTCATTAATGGAGCTCTCGGGCACATAGAACATTTGTTATAAGCAAATTCATTTCTTGTTGTTGTCTTTGCCTTTGATTTATTGTCAATAAAAATAGAAAATGGTGTCTGTTTCGACCTGACGATCCTGCAGACTTCCGCCAGAGTTGGTACCTGTATTGTTCGGTACCTGCAAGTTTTGAAGGTGTTATTTGTATGTTTTGTGGTTGTGTGATGATCAGCATCATTTTGCTGCAGTCAAGCTGAATGAGTCAGATTTAATGTTACATAAGTGACAGGAGCCCTGGCTGAGGAAACAGAGAGAGGCATCAGCTTCCAAGCCCCATCTCTGCACAGAACGCCCAGGAAGAATGCCGTCTGTTCACTTTGATGCTGAGCAATCTGGGCAAAACTAGACGTCAGGAAATCCCCCCCTTCACCCCACCACCCCACCTGACTTCAAAGGTCCCTGTTTGCTAAGCATCATGAGAGTTTAAATTTACAAAGGGTGAGGAAAATGGAGGGATAGGAGACAGATTTTCTGCTGAGGGCTGAGGAAGGAAATTTGGCAAGTTTTGTTAAAAGTCTGGACAAGACACAGCAGGGGTGTGTATGTGTGTGTGTGTGTGTGTGTGTGTGTGTGTAGAC